>JAVSCE010004494.1:0-53531 GCA_032199065.1 Smutsia gigantea
ATTCTATTAATCTACATTCAACTTCATACCATAAAATTCTATTCGAATAAACAGCATTCAATTCCATTTGAAACATTCTACTTCATTGTGTTGCATAAGTTTCCATTCCAGTCCACAAAATTCCAATTCCTTTCCTTACACTTCAATTCCTTTCTCCAACTGTCTATTCCGTTCCACTACATTCCATTCCATTCCTTAACATTCAATTACATTCCAAGACATTATTCCCCTACTATTACATAACATTCCCTTGATTCAGTAAAATTTGTTCTATTAACATTCCGTTTCATATCATAATATTGCATTCGATTACACAGAACACTATTCCATTTCAACCACTCTATTTCGTTCTTTACACAGGATTCCATTCCAATTCACAAAATTCCATTCCATTGCTTAAAATCCCATTCCTTTCAGCAACGTTCTATTACTTTCCACAACATGTCAGTGCATTCCACAGCATTCCATTCCATTCCTTTCCCCAACATTCTATTCCTTTCCACTACATTCCATTGCATTCTACTTCATTCCATTCTATTCCACAACATTCAATTCAGTTCCACAACATTCCATTACATTCCATAACATTCCATTCCACTCCAACATATTATTCCAGTTCTGTTACCTAACATTCCATTCCATTCATTAAAATTCGTTCTATTAATCAACATTTCACTTCATAGCATAGCATTCATTCGATTACACAACATTCCATTCAATTGCAAACATTGTATCTCATTCCACTGCATAGGATTCCAATCCAACCAAGAAAATTCCATTCCGTTCCTTTAGCTTCCATTCCTTTCCCCAAAGTTCTAATCCTTTCCACAACATGTCACTGCATTCCACAGCACTCAATTCCATCCCTTAACGTTCCATTCAATTACAAAACCTTCAATTCCATTGCATAAAATTGATTCCATTCAAACACATTATTCCCATCCTGTTACCTAACACTCCATTCCATTCTTTGAAATTCGGTTCTATTAATATGAATCCCACTTCATACTATAACATTCCATTTGATTACACAACATCCCTTTCAATTGCAAACATTGAATCTCATTCCATTGCATAAGATTATCTTCCAATCCACAAAATTCCTTTCAATTCCTTCAATGTCCATTCCTTTCCCCAGCTTTCTATTGCTTACCGCAACATTCTATTGCATTCCACAGCATTCCATTCCTGTCCGCAACATTCCATTCAATTCCACAGCATTCCACATCATACCATAACATTCCAATATAATATACAGCATTCTATTGTATTTCAAATACTGTTTCATTTTATTGCATCAGATTCAATTCCAATCCACGAAATTCCATTGCATTACTTAACCTTACATTGCTTTCCCTCACATTCTATTCCTATCCAGAACATTCCATTGCATTCCACAGCATTTCATTCCATTCCGTTACATTCCACTCAATTCCAAAACCTTCTATTCCATTCGAAAACATTCCATTCCTTTCCATTCCATTTGATTCCATTCCAACACATAATTCCAATTCCTTCACAAAACATTCCATACCATTCTTCAAAATTAGGTTCTATTAATCAACATTGCACTTCATACCGTAACATTCAATTCAGTTATACAACATTCCATTCCATTTCAATCATTCTATTTTATTCTTTTGCATAAGATTCCATTCCAATCCAAATAATTCCATTGCATTCCTTAACATTTCATTCCTTTTAGCAACATTCTGTTCCTTTCCACAACATTCCATTGCTTCCAAAGCATTCCATTCCCTTCCATAAAGTTCAATTTCATTCCAACACATTATTGCAAACATTCACATTCCATTCATTAAAATTTTGTTCTCATAATGAACATTCCACTTCATAGCATAACATTCCATTCCATTACACAACATTCCTTTCCAATTCATTCTATTTCATTTTGATGCATAAGATTCCATTCCAATCCAAAAACTTCCATTCCATTCCTTAAACTTGTATTCCTTTCCCTACATTCCATTCAATTCCACAACATTCCATTCCATTCAATTACATACAATTCATTCCCAACACATTATTCTCGTTCTGCTATAAAACATCCGATACCATTCATTAAAATTCGGTTCTATTAAACAAAATTACCCTTCATACCATAACGTTCCTTTCGATTACACAACATTCCTTTCCAATTCATTCTATTTCATTCTGTTGCATAAGATTCCATTCTAATCCACAAAATTCACTCTATACTTTACCTCCATTCCTTTCTCCAACATTGTATTCCTTTACACAACATCCCATTGATTTACACCGCATTCCCTTCCATTCCATAACATTCCATTCAGTTCCACAACATTCCATTACATTCCATAACATTTGATTCCATTCATCATATTATTCCCGTTCTGTTACATAACATTACATTCCATTCATTAAAATTCTGTCCTACTAATCAACATTCACCTTCATACCATAACATTTCATTCGATTACATAACATTCCATTTCATTTGAAACATTCTATTTCATTCTATTGCATAAGATTGCCTTCCAATCCAGAAAATTCCGTTCCATTCCTTAAACATCCATTCCTTTCCCCAATATTGTATTCCTTTTCACAACATTCCTTTGCATTCCACAGCATTCTATTCCATTCCATAACATTGCATTCTATTCCAACGCATTCCATTCCATAACATTTGATCCCATTCAAACACATTATTCCCGTTCTTTCAACTGACATTCCATTCCATTCTTTAATATTCAGTTCTATAAATCAACATTCCAATTCATACCATAATATTCCATTCCATTTCACAGAATCCGTTTACATTTCTAACATTCTATTTCATTCTACTGCATAAGATTCCATTCCAATCCACAAAATTCCATTCCATTCCATAACCTTTCCCCAACATTCCATTGAAATCCTCAGCATTGCATTCCATTCCATAATTTCCACTTAATTTCATAGCTTTCTATTCCTTTCTGCAATATTCCATTGCATTCCACAGAATTATATTCCATTCCATAACTTTCCATTGCATTCCAGAACATTCCATCTCATTCCATTACTTTCGATCCCATTAAAACACATTATTCCATAACATTCTATTTCCTTCTGCAACATTCCTTTGTATTACAAAGCATTCCATTTCATTCTATAACTTTCCATTGCATTCCATTCCTTTCCATTCTCATTCCATTCCATTCCAACACATTATTCCCATTCTTTTGCAAAACATTCCATACCAATCTTCAAAATTCGGTTCTATTAATCAACATTGCACTTCATACCAGAAAATTCCATTCATTATACAACATTCCAGTCCATTTCAAAATTTCTATTTCATTCCAATCCATAAACTCCATTCCATTCCACAAAGTTACATTCCATTCCTTTAACTTCCATTTCTTTCCCAACACTCTATTTCATTCCACAACATTCTATTATGATCCACAGTATTCCATTCCACAATATAGTATTGCAATCCATAACATTTGACTCCATTTGAACACATTATTCCTATTATTACATTCAATTCCATTCCTTAACGTTCCATTCAATTCCAACACGTTCAATTACATTGCATAAAATTGATTCCATTAAAACACATTATTCCCATTCTCTTACCTAACACTCCATTCCATTCTTCAAAATTCGGCTCCATTAGTCCACATTCACCTTCAGACCATGACATTCAATTCTATTACACAACATTCCATTCCACTTAAAACATTCTATTTCATTCTATTGCATAACATTCCGTTCCAGTACACAAGATTCCAATTCATTTCTTAAGGTTCCATTCCTGTCCTCAACAGTGTATTCTATTCCACAAAATTCCATTGCATTCCACCGAACTCCCTTACATTCCACAACATTAGATTCCATTCCATAACATTCAGTTCATTTCCAACACATTATTCCCATTCTGTTACATGACATTCCATTCCATTCATTAACATTCGTTTCTAATACAATACATTCCACTTCATACCATAACATTCCATTCGATTATACAACATTCCAGTCCATTTCAAACATTCTATTATATCCGCTTCCTTAAGATTCCATTCCAATGCACAAAATTCCGGTACATTCCTTTAACTTCCATTCCTGTCCCAACACTCTATTCTTATCCTCAACATTCTATTCCACTCAACAATATTCCATTCCATTCCACAACAAAGCATTCCTTTCCATAACATTCGACTCCATTCGAACACATTATTTTGATTATTACTTTACATTCCATTCCATTCTTCACAATCCGGATCTAGTAATTAACAGTACACTTCATACCATAACATTCCATTCGACTATACAACATTCCAGTCCATTTCAAATATTCTATTTCATCCCCTTCTATAAGATTCCATTCCAATCCACAAAAGTCAATTCCATTCCTTTAACTTCCAATCCTGTCCCAATACTCTTTTCCTATCCTCAAAATTCCATTCCATTCCACACCATTTTATTCCATTCCACCACTACGCATTCCATGCCGAAAAAGTCGACTCCAATCGAACATGTTATTCCGTTTATTAAATAACATTCCATTCCATTCTTCAAAATTCGTGTCTATTAATCAACATTTCACTTCATACCATAACATTCCATTCCATTACACAACATTCCATTCTATTTCATTCTATTGCATAACATTCCTTTCCAATCCACAATATTCCATTCCATTCCTTCACCCTCCATTCTTTTCCCCAACATTCTATTACTTTCCACAACACTCCATTGCATTCCACAGCATTCCATTCCTGTCCATAACATTCCATTCAATTCCACTACATTCCATTTCATTCAATAACATTGAATTCCTTGACAAGATATTATCTCATTCTGTTGCTCAACATTCCATTCCATTCATTAAAATTCTCCTCTATTTATCAACATTCCACTTTATACCATAATATTACATTTGATTACACAACATTCCGTCCAATTGTAAACACTCTTTTTCATTCAATTTCATAGGATTCCATGCCAATCCACAAAATTCCATTCCTTTCCTTAACCTTCAATTTCGTTCAGAAATGTTCTATTCCTTTCCACAACATTCCATTGCATTCAACAGCATTCCATTCCAACCAATAACATTCGATTTCATTGCAACACATTATTGCCATTCTGAAGTAAACATTCCATTCCACTCATTTAAATTTTGTCGTCTTAACTAACATTCCACTTCACAGCATAACATTCCATTTGATTGTGCAACATTCATTTCCAATTCATTCTATTTCATTCTGTTGCAGCAGATTCCATTCCAGTCCATAAAATTCAATTCCATTACTCAAACTTCCATTCCTTTCCCAACTTTCCATTCAATTCCACAACATTCCATTTCAATCCATTACATACAATTCATTCCCAACACATTACTCTTGTTCTGCTACAAAACATTTTACACCATTCATTAAAATTCGGTTCTGTTAATCAAAATTACACTTCATACCATAACATTCCATTCAATTATACAACATTCCATTCCGTTTCAAGCATTCTATTTCATCCCCTTCCATAAGATTCCATTCCAAACCACAAAATTCCATTCCATTCCTTGAACTTCCTATCCTGTCCCAACACACTTTTCCTATCCTCAACATTCCATTCCATTCAAGAGCATTCCATTCCTTTCCACAACATAGCATTCCATTCCATAACATTCGACTCCATTCGAACACATTATTCCAATTATGACCTTACATTCCATTCCATTCTACAAAATTCGGTTCTATTAATCAACATTCCTGTTCACACCATAACGTTCCATTCTATTACACAATATTCCATTCCACTTAAAATATTCTATTTCATTCTATTGCATAACATTCCATTCAAGTCCACAAGATTCAATTTCCTTCCTTAACGTGCCATTCCTTTCCTCAACATTCTATTCTTTTCCGCAACATTCCATGGCATTCCACCGAATTCCATTCCATTACAAATCATTCCTTTGCTTTCTATTCCATTCATTTCATTCCAACACATTATTCACAATCTTTTACAAAACATTCCATTCCATTCTTCAAACTTCCATTCTATTAATCAACATTCCACTTCATACCATAACATTCCATTCGATTATACAACCTTCCAGTGCATTTCGAACATTCTATTTCATTCCACCCCATAATATTCCATTCTGATCCACAAAATTCCATTCCATTCCTTTAACTTCCATTCCTGACACAACACTATTACTATTCTCAACATTCCATTCCATTCCACAGCATTTTATTCCATTCCACCACTTAGCATTCAATTTCATAAAATTCGAATTCATTCGAACACGTTATTCCATTTATTAAATAACATTCCATTCCATTCTTCAAAATTCGTGTCTATTAATCAACATTCCATTCCATTAGACAATATTCCATTCCATTTAAAACATTCTATTTCATTCTTTCGCATAACATTCCATACCAATCCACAAAAGTCCATTCCATTCCTTCACCCTCCATTCCATTCCCCAACTTTGTATTACTTTACACCACATGCCATTGCATTCCAAAGCCTTCCATTCAGGTCCATAACATTCCATTCAATTCCACTTCATTCCGTACCATTCCAAACATTCAATCCCATCCCAAGACATTATTCTCATTCTCTTATTCAACATTCCATTCCATTTATTATAATTTTCTTCCATTAATCAACATTCCACTTTATAACATAATGTTACATTCGATTACACAACATTTCATTCCATTTCAAACACTCTTTTTCATTCTATTGCATAGGATGTCATTCCAATACTCAACATTCCATTCTATTCCTTCACCTTCCATTCCGTTCATAAAGGTTCTATTCCTTTCCACAACATTCCATTGCATTCAACAGCATTCCATTCCATTCCTTAACTTTCCATGAAATTCCACAGCAATCAGTTCCATTCCATTCCAATTGTTTCCATTGAAACACATATTCCCTTTCTGTAACCTCATATTATTCCATTCCATTCATTAAAATTCGGTTCTATTAATCAATATTCCAATTTATACCATAACATTCCATTTGATTACACAACATTCCATTCCATTTCAATCATTCTATTTTATTCTATTGCATAAGATTCCATTCCAATACAAACAATACCATTGCATTCCTTAAAATTTCATTCCTTTCAGCCACATTCTGTTCCGTTCCACAACATTCCATTGCATTCCAAAGCATTCCATTCCATTCCATAACATTTTATTTCACTCCAAAACATCATTGCCTTTCTGTTTCAAACATTCCATTCATTCATTAAAATTTTGTCTTCTTTATTAACATTCCACTTCATAGCATAATATTCCATTCGGTTACGCGACATTTCTTTCCAATTCATTCTATTTCATTCTGTTGCATAAGATTCCATTCCAATCAAAAAAATTCTATTCCATTCCATTCCCAACTTTTCATTCAATTCCACAATATTCCATTCCATTCCCTAACATACAATTCATTCCCAACACATTATTCTCGTTCTTCTACAAAACATTCGATACCATTCATTAAAATTCGGTTCTATTAATGAAAATTGCACTTCATAGCATAACTTTCCATTCGATTACGCAATGTTCCTTTCCAATTCATTCTATTTCATTCTGTTGCCTAAGATTCCGTTCTAATTAACAAAATTCCATTCCATACTTAACCTCCATTATTTCTCCAACATTCTATTCCTTTTAACAAATTCCTTTCTATTCCACAGCATTCAATTCCATTCCTTTCCCCAACATTCTATTACTTTCCACTACTTTCCATTGCATTTCATATCATTCCACTCCATTGCCTAACATCCGGTTCTATTCCACAACACTCCTTTATATTCCATAACATTCGATTCCATTCCAACAAATTATTGCCATTCTGTTACCTAACATTCCATTCCATTAATTGAAATTCTTTTCTATTAATCAACAATCCACTTCATATCATAGCATTCATTGGATTACACATCCCATTCAATTGCAAACATTGTATCTCCTTCTATTGCATAAGATTCCAATCCAACCCACAAAATTCCATTGCTTTCCTTAAAATTCCATTCCTTTCCCCAACGTTCTTTTCCTTTCCACAACATGACACTGCATTCCACATCATTCCATTCCTTTCCATGACATTCGATTCCCTTCAAAAATATTATTCTTGAACTGTTTCATAATATTCCATTCCATTCATTAAAATTCACTTCTACTAAGCAACATTCTACTTCATACCACAAAATTTCAATCGAATATACAACAATCTATTGACTTTCAAATGCTGTATTTCATTCTATTGCATAAAATTCCATTCCAGTCCACGAAATTCCATTCCACTCCTAAACGTCCAATTGCTTTCCCTAACGCTCTACTTTTTTCCACTACATTCCATTGCATTCCACAATGTTCCATTGCATTCCAAATCATTCCATTCCTTTCCATTTAATTCGATTCCATTCCAACACATCATTCCCATTCTTTTACAAAACATTCCATACCATTCTTCAAAATTCGGTTCCATTAATCGACATTGCACTTGATACCATAACATTCCATTCGATTATACAACATTCCTGTCCATTTCAAACATTCTATTTCATTCAATTCCATAAGATTCCATTCCAATCCACAAAATTCCATTCCATTGCTTTGAATTAAATTCCTTTCCTACACTCTCTTTCTTTCCACAACATACCATTACATTTCACAGCATTCTGTTCCACAATATCGCATTCCATTCCATAGCATTTGACTCCATTCGAACACCTTATTCCGATTATTACCTAACAGTACATTCCATTCTTCAAAATTCGGTTCTATTAATTACCATTCTACCAAAATCACTTGCATTCTATTCATACCATAACATTCAATTCCATTACACAACATTCCATTCCATTTCAATCATTCTATTTTATTCTATTGCATAAGATTCCATTACAATCCCAGATAATTCCATTGCATTCCTTAATATTTCATTGCTTTCATCAACATTCTGTTCCTTTCCGCAACATTCCATTGCATTCCAAAGCATTGAATTCCATTCCATAACGTTCGATTTCATTCCAACACATTATTGCCTTCTGTTACAAACATTCCATTCCATTCATTAAAATTTTGTCCTCTTAATGAACATTCCACATCATAGCATAACATTCTATTCGATTACACAATATTTCTTTTCAATTCATTCTATTTCACTGTGATGCATTAGATTCCATTCCAATCCAAAAAATTCCATTCCATTCCTTAACTTCATTCCTTTCCCTACATTCCATTCAATTCCACAACATTCCATTCCATTCCATTACCTACAATTCATTCCCAATAAATTATTCTCGTTCTGCTACAAAACATTCGATACCATTCATTAAAATTCGGTTCTATCAATCAAAATTCCCCTTCATAGCATAATGTTCAATTCGATTACACAACATTCCTTTCCAATTCATTCTATTTCATTCTGTTCCATAAGATTCCATTCTAATCCACAAAATTCCATTCTATACTTAACCTCCATTCCTTTCTCCAACATTCTATTCCTTTCCAGGAAATCCCATTTATTTACATCGCATTCGCTTCCATTCCATAACATTCAATACAGTTCCACAACATTCCATTACATTCCATAATATTTGATTCCATTCATCATATTATTCCCATTGTGTTACATAGCATTACAATACATTCAACAAAATTCTGTCCTATTAATCAACATTCACCTACATACCATGAAATTTCATTCGATTACATAACATTTCATTTCATTTGAAACATTCTATTTCATTCCATTGCATAAGATTGCCTTCCAATCCACAAAATTCCATTCGATTCCTTAACCTTCCATTCCTTTCCCCAATATTGTATTCCTTTCCACAACATTCATTGCATTCCACAGCATTCTATTCCATTCTATAACATTGCATTCTATTAGAACACATTCCATTCCATTCCAAATCTTTTGATCCCATTCAAACTCATTATTCCCATTCTTTCACCTAACATTCCATTCCATTCTTTAATATTCAGTTCTATAAATCAACATTCCAATTCATACCATAATATTCCATTCCATTTCACAGCATCCTTTCCATTTCAAACACTATTTCATTCTACTACATAACATTCCATTCCAATCCACAAAATTCCATTCCATTCCATAACCTTTCCCCAACATTCCATTCAAATCATCAACGTTGCATTCCATTCCATAACTTTCAACTAAATTCCATAACATTCTATTCCTTTCTGCAACATTCCATTGCATTCCACAAAATTCCACTCCATTCCATAACTTTCCTTTGCATTCCATTCCTTTCCAATCCAACACATTATTCCCATTCTTTTACAAAACATTCCATAACATTCTTAAAAATTTGGTTCTATTAATCAACATTGCACTTCATACCATAACATTCCATTCGATTATACAACTTTCCAGTCCATTTCAAACATTCTATTTCATTCCATTCCATAAATTCCATTTTAATCCACAAAATTACATTCCATTCCTTTGACTTCCATTCCTTTCCCAACACTCTATTTCTTTCTACAGCATTCTATTACATTCCACAGCATTGAATTCCACAATATAGCATTCCAATCCATAACATTTGACTCCATATGAACATATTATTCCTATTATTACATTCAATTCCATTCCTTAACGTTCCATTCAATTCCAACACATTTAATTCCATTGCATAAAACTGATTCCATTCAAAAACATTATTCCCATTCTCTTACCTAACACTCCATTCCATTCTTCAACATTCGGCTCCATTAGTCCACATTCCACTTCATACCATCACATTCAATTCCATTACCCAACATTCCATTTTACTTAAAATATTCTATTTCATTTTATTGCATAACATTCCGTTCCAGTCCACAATATTCCATTTCATTTCTTAATGTTCCATACCTGCCCTCAACATTCTATTCTTTTCCACAACATTCCATTGCATTCTACCAAACTCACCTGCATTCCACAACATTAGATTCCATTCCATAACGTTCAGTTAATTTCCAACATATTATTCCCATTCTGTTACATGGCATTCCATTCCATTCATTAAAATTCGGTTCTTCTACGATACATTCCACTTCATACCATGACATTCTATTCGATTATACAACATTCCAGTCCATTTCAACATTCTATTACATCTGCTTCCTTAAGATTAAATTTCAATCCACAAAATTCCATTACATTCCTTTAACTTCCATTCCTTTCTCAACACTCATTCTTATCCTCAACATTCCATTCCATTCCACAGCATTCGATTCCTTTCCACAACCCAGCATTCCATTCCATAACATTCAACTCCATTCGAACATGTTATTCTGATTATTACCTAACATTGCATTCCATTCTTCACAATTTGAGTCTATTAATTAACATTCCACTTCATACCATAACATTCCATTCCATTGCACAATATTCCATTCCATTTGAAACATTCTATTTCATTCTGTTGCATAGCATTCTATACCAATCCACAAAATTCCATTCCATTACTTCACCGTCCATTCCATTCCCCACCTTTGCATTAGTTTCCACAACATTCCATTGCATTCCAAAGCATTCCATTCCTGTTCATAACAATCCATTCAATTCCACTACATTCCATAACATTTAATTCCATGCCAAACCATTATTCTCGTTCTGTTACTCAACATTCCATTTCATTCATTATAATTTTCTTCCATTAATCAGCATTCCACTTTATACCATAATAGTACACTCGATTACACAACATTCCATTCCACTTCAAACAGTCATTTTCATTCTATTACATAGGATTCCATGCCAATCCACAAAATTCCATTCCGTTCCTAACCTTCCATTCCGTTCAGAAATGTTCTATTCATTTACAGAACATTCAATTGCATTCAACAGCATCTCATTCCATTCCTTAACTTTCCATGCAATTCCACAAAATTCAGTTGCATTCCATTCGATTTCTTTCATTGAAACACATTATTCCCTTTCTGTGACCTAATATTCCATTCCGTTCATTAAAATTTGGTTCTATTAATCTATATTCCACGCCATACGATAACATTCCATTTGATTACAGAACATTCCTTTCCATTTCAATCATTCTATTTTATTCTATTGAATAACATTCCATTCCCATCCAAATAATTGCATTGCATTCCTTAATATTTCATTCCTTTCAGCAACATTCTGTTCCTTTCTGCAACATTCCATTGCATTCCAAGGCATTCTATTCCATTCAATAAATTTCGTTTTCATTCCAACACATTATTGAACGTCTGTTGCAAACATTCCATTGCATTCATTAAAATTTTGTCCTCTTAATGAATGTTCCACTTCATAGCATAACATTCTATTCGCTTACACAACATTTCTTTCCAATTCATTCAGTTGGATAAGATTCCATTCTAATTTAAAAAATTCCATTCCATACTTAACTTCCATTCCTTTCTCCAACATTCTATTCCGTTTAACAACATTCCATTGCTTTCGACAGCATTCAATTCCATTCCTTTCCCCAACATTCCATTACTTTCCACTACTTTCCATTGCATTTCTCATCCTTCTATTCCATTGCATAACATTCCGTTCAATTTCACAAGACTCCTTTACTTTCCATAACATACGATTACTTTCCAACAAATTATTACCGTTCTGTTACCTAACATTCCATTCCATTCATTGAAATTCTTTTCTATTAATCAACATTCCACTTCATAGCATAGCATTCATTCGATTACACATCACATTCACTTGCAAACATTGTATCTCCTTCCACTGCACAAGATTCCAATCCAACCCACAATCTTCCATTACATTCCTTAAAATATCATTCCTGTCCACAACGTTCTATTCCTTTCCACAACATGGCACTGCATTCCACAGCATTCCATTTCGTTCCAAAACATTCGATTCCCTTCAAAAACATTATTCTCGATCTGCTACATAATATTCCATTCCATTCATTAAAATAAACTTCTATTAAGCAACATTCTACTTCATACTACAAAATTCCAATCGAATATACAACATTCTATTGAATTTCCAATGCTGTTTTTCATTATATTGCATAAGATTCCATTCCAATTGACGAAATTCCATTCCACTCCTAAACGTCACATTGCTTTCCCTAACATTCTACTTTTATCCACTACATTCCAATGCATTCCACAATATTAAATTCCATTCCAAATCTCTCCATTACTTTGCATTCCTTTCGATTCCATTCCAACACAACATTCCCATTCTTTTACCAAACAGTCCATACAATTCTTCAAAATTCGCTTCAACTAATCAACATTGCACTTCATGCCATAACATTCTATTCGGTTATACAACATTCCAGTCCATTTCAAACATTGTATTTCATTCCATTCCATAAGATAGCATTCCAATCCACAAAATTTCATTCCATTCCTTTGACTTCCATTCCTTTCCCAACACTCTCTTTCCACAACATTCCAATACATTCAACAGCATTCCATTCCATAATATAGCATTCATTCCAGAACATTTGACTCCATTCGAACACGTTAGTCCAATTATTACCTAACAGTCCATTCCACTCTTCAAAATTTGGTTCTATTAATCAACATTCCACTTCATACAATAACATTCAATTTCCTCACACAACATTCCATTCCACTTAAAACATTCTATTTCATTCTATTGCATAACATTCCGTTCCAGTGGACAAGATTGCATTTCATTCCTTAACGTTCCATTCCTTTCATCAACATTCTGTTCTTTTCCACAACATTCCATTGCATTCCATTGAATTCCCTTTCATTCCATAACATTCAGTTCTTCCCAACACAAGATTCCCATTATGTTACATAACATTTCATTCCATTCATTAAAATTCGGTTCTACTCCACGACATTTCACTTCATGACATAACATTATATTCGATTATACAACATTCCAGTCAATTTCAAACATTCTATTTCATCCTCTTCCATAATATTCCATTCCAATCCACAAAATTCCATTCCATTATTTTAACTTCCATTCCTGTCCCAACCTTCTGTTCTTATCCTCAACATTCTATCCCATTCCACAAAATTCCATTCCATTCCACCACATAGCATTCCATTCCATAACATTCCACTCCATTCGAACACGTTATTCTGATTACTACCTTACATTCCATTCCATTCTTCACAATTCGTGTCTATTAATTAACATTATATTTCATACCATAACATACCATTCCATTACACAACATACCATTACATTGAAAACATACTATTTCATTCTGTTTCACAACATTCCATTCCAATCCACAAAATTCCTTTTCATTCCTTCACACTCCATTCTTTTCCCCAACTTTCTATTACTTTCCACAACACTCCATTGCATTCCACAGCATTCCATTCCTGTCCATAACATTCCACTCAATTTCACTACATTCCAATCCATTTAATAACATTTAATTCCATGCCAACACATTATTCTCATTCTGTTACTCAAGATTCCATTCCATTTATTAACATTCTCTTCTATTAACATTCCACTTTATCACATAATATTATATTCGATTTCACAACTTTCCATTAAATTTCAAACTCTCTTTTTCATTCTACTCATAGGTTTCAATGCCAATCCACATAATTCCATTCCATTCCTTAACCTTCCATTCCGTTCAGAAATGTTCTATTCGTTTCCACAACATTCCATTGCATTCAACAGCATTCCATTCCATTCCTTAACTTTCCAAGCAATTCCCCAACATTCAATTCCATCACATAACACTTGTTTCCATTAAAACACATTATTCCTTTTCTGTAACTTCATATTCCATTCCATTCATTAAAATTTGGTCCTATTAATCTACATTCCACTTTATACCATAATACTGCATTCGATTACACAACATTCCATTCCATTTCAAGCACTCTTTTTCATTCTATTGCATAGGATTCCATGCCAATCCATAAAATTCCATTCCATCCTTAACCTTCCATTAAGTTCAGAAATGTCCTATTCCTTTCCACAACATTCCATGGCATTCAACAGCATTCCATTCCATTTCTTAACTCTCCATGCAATTCCACAACATTCAGTTCCATTCGATTCCATTTGTTTTCATTGAAACACATTATTCCCTTTCCGTATCCTAATATTCCATTCCATTCACTAAAATTTGGTTGTATTAGTCTATATACCACTTCATACCATAACATTTTATTTGATTACACAATATTCCATTCCATTTCAATCATTCTATATTATTCTTTTGCATAAGATTCCATTCCAATCCAAATAATTCCATTAGATTCCTTAACATTTCATTCCTTTCAGCAACATTCTATTATTTTCAACAACATTCCATTGCATTCCAAAGCGTTCCATTAAATTCCATAACATTCGATTTCATTTTAACACATTTTTGCCCTTCTGTTGCAAACATTCCATTCCATTCATTAAAATTTTGTCCTCTTAATGAACATTGCACTTCATAGCATAACATTCCATTCTGTTCTGTGACATTCCTTTCCAATTCATTCTATTTCATTCTGTGGCATAAGATTCCATTCCAATCCAAAAAATTCCACTACATTCCTTAAACTTCCATTCCTTTCCCTACTTTCCATTCAGTTCCACAACAGTCCATTCCATTCCTTTACATACAATTCATTTCCAACACATTAGTCTCGTCTGCTACAAAACATTTGATACCATTCATTAAAATTCAGTTCTATTAATCAAAATTGCCCTTCATAGCACAAATTTCCATTCGATTATGCAACATTCCTTTCCAATTCATTCTATTTATTCTGTCGCATAAGGTTCCATTCTAATTAACAAAATTCCATTCCATGCTTAACCTCCGTTTTCTTCTCCAACATTCTATTCCTTTTAACAACATTCCATTGCATTGGACAGCATTCAATTCCATTCCTTTCCCCAACATTCTTTTACTTTCCACTACTTTCCATTGCATTTCACATCATTCCATTCCATTGCATAATATTCCATTCAATTCCACAACACTCCATTACATTCCATAACATTCAATTCCATTCCAACAAATTATTGCCGTTCTGTTACCTAACATTCCATTCCATTCATTGAAAATCTTTTCTATTAATCAACATTCCACTTCATAGCAAACATTCATTCGATTACACAACATCCATTCAATTGCAAACATTGTATCTCCTTCCATTGCATAAGATTCCAAACCAACCCACAAAATTACATTGCATTCTTTAAATTCCATTCCTTTCCCCAACATTCTATTCCTTTCCACAACATGACACTGCATTCCACAGCATTCCATTAGGTTCCATAACATTCGATTTCCTTCAAAAACATTATTCTCGATCTGTTACATAATATTCCATTCCATTCATTAAAATTCACTTCTATTAAGCAACATTCTACTTCATAACACATAATTCCAATCGAATATACAACATTGTATTGAATTTCAAATGCTGTATTTCATTCTATTGCATAAGATTCCATTCCAATACATGAAATTCCGTTCCACTCCTAAACATAGCATTGCTTTCCCTAAAGTTCTACTTTTTTCCACTACATTCCATTGCATTCCAAATCATTCCATTCCGTTCCATTCCATTTGATTCCATTCCAACACTTCATTCCCCTTTTTTACAAAACATTCCATTCCATTCATCAAAATTCGGTTCTATTAATCAACATTCCACTTCATACCATAACATTCAATTCCCTCACACAACATACCTTTTCACTTAAAGCATTCAATTTCATTCTATTGCAAAAAATTCCATTCCAGTCCACAAGATTCCATTTCATTCCTTAACCTTCTATTCCTTTAATCAACATTCTATTCTTTTCCACAACATTCCATTGCATTCCATTGAATTCCCTTCCATTCCATAATATTCAATACTTCCCAACACATTATTCCCATTCTGTTACATAACATTTCATTCCATTCATTAAAATTCGGTTCTACTACACTACATTCCACTTCATGCCAAAGCATTTCATTCGATTATACAACTTTCCAGTCCGTTTCCAACATTCTGTTTCATCCCGTTCCATAAGATTCCATTCCAATCAACAAAATTCCATTCCATTAATTTAACTTCCACTCATGTCCCAACACTCTATTCTTATCCTCAACATTCTATTCCATTCCACAACATTCCATTCCATTCCACCACATAGCATTCCATGCCATAACATGCGACTTCATTCGAACACGTTATTCTGATTATTGCCTTGCATTGCATTCCATTCTTCACAATTCGGTTCTATTAATTAGCATTACACTTCATACCATAACATTCCATTGCATTACACAAAATTCCATTCCATTAAAACATAATATTTCATTCTGTTGCATAACATTCCATTCCAATCCACAAAATTACATTCCATTCCTTCACTCTCCATTCTTTTCCCCAACTTTCTATTACTTTCCACAACACTCCATTGCATTTCACAGCATTCCATTCCTGTCTATAACATTCCATTCAATTTAACTGCATTCCATTCCATTCAATAACATTCAATTCCATGCCAGGACATTATTCTCATTCTCTTACTCAACATTCCATTCCATTCATTAAAATTCTCTTCAATTAATCAACATTCCACTTTATACCATAATATTACATTCGATTACACAACTTTTCATTCCATTTCAAACACTCTTTTTCATTCTATTGCACAGGATTCCGTCCCAATCCACAAAATTCCATTCCATCCCTTAGCCTTCCATTCTGTTCAGAAATGTTCTATTTCTTTCCACAACATTCCATTGCATTCAACAGCATTCCATGGCATTTGTTAAATTTCCATGCAATTCCCCAACATTCAATTCCATCCCATAACGTTTGTTTCCATTGAAACACATAATTCCTTTCCTGTAACCTAATATTCCATTCCATTCATTAAAATTTGGTTGTATTAATCTACATTCCACTTCATACCATAACATTCCATTCAATTCCACAACATTCCATTCCTTTCCATTACATGCAATTCATTCCCATCACATTATTTTCTTTCTGCTACAAAACATTCGACACCATTCATTAAAATTCGTTTCTATTAATCAAAATTCCACTTCATACCATAACATTCCATACGATTATACACATTCCAGTCCATTTCAAACATTCCATTTCATCCCCTTCCATAAGATTCCATTCCAATTCACAAAATTCCATTCCATTCCTTTAACTTCCAATCCTGTCCCAACACTCTTTTCCTATCTTCAACATTCCATTCCATTCCACAGTATTCCATTCCATTCCACAACAAAACATTCCATTCCATTACATTTGACTCCATTCGAACACGTTATTCCGAGTATTAACTAATATTACATTCCATTCTTCAAAATTCGGTTCTTTTGTTCAAAATTACACTTCATACCATAACGTTCCATTCCATCACACAACATTCCATTCCCCTTAAAACATTCTATTTCATTCTATTGCATAACATTCCTTTCCAGTCCAAAAGATTCAATTTCATTCATTAACGCTCCACTTCTTTCCTCAACATTCTATTCTTTTCCACAACATTCCATTGCATTCCGCCGAATTCCCTTCCATTCCAAATCATTCCATTGCTTTCTACTCCATTTGATTCATTCCAACACATTATTCCCATTCTTTTATAAAACATCCCATAACACCTTAAGTAACCTCACCTCACCTCATTAATTCAACTCACATAACATCATCAAACCTCATCTCACCTCGCTTCAACTTATCCCCTCATGTCAACTCACCTCACCTCACTTCACCACATACCTCACATCACGGCAATCCTCAATCAACCCCACTTCCCCAATGACATCACCTCTGTGACTTCACCTCAATTCCTCACCTCACCCACCGCACACTCACAATTCTCACCTCCTCACATCCTCACCTCACCTGATTTCAAAACCAAATGTCACTTCACTGAACTCACCTTATTTCCTCGCCTCTCTCGCTCACCTCACCTCCTCACCTCACATCAACTCACTTCCTCACCTCACCTCAACTCATCTCACTTCTGTGCACCTCAAATAACCTCACACATCACCTCAATTCATCACCTCATCTCACCTCATCTCACCTCCTCTTACCTCACCTCACTCACCTCATTCAATTCCTCTCTTCACCTGCTCACCTCCTCACGTCAACTCCCCTCTTCAAATCTCTCACTTCACTTTGCCTCACCCACCTCACCTCACACCAGAACACGTCACCTCACTCACCTCACCACAATTCTTCAACTCACTTCCTCACCTCACCTCATCTCACTTGAATTCCTCTACTCACCACCTCACCTCCGATCAATTCCATACCTGTCAACCCACTTCACCTCAATTCCTCACCCTACTTCCTCACTCTCCTCACCACACATCATCTTCCCAGCTCAACTCGTCTCCCCTCACTCACTTCACATCACCTCACCTCAATTCCACTCCTTACCTCAACTCCTCATGTCACCTTAACTCACCTCACTTCACATCACTCACCTCGCCTTACCTAAATCCTCACCTCACCTCACTTTCTCACCTCACCTCCCACGTAACCTCACACACTTCACATCACCTCACTCACGTCACCTCAATTCCTCACTTCAATTCCTCACCTCACCTCACATCCTCACCTCACATCGCATTACTCACCGCACCTCAATTCCTCTCCTCCTCATATCAACTCACTTCTCAACTCAGTCATTTCAATTCACCTCCTCACATTACCTAACCTCACTCACTTCACCTCAACCCACCTCAACTCTATTCCTCACCTCAGTTCCTTACTTCACCACTTCACTTCACCTCACCTCAATACCTCACCACATGTTATCTCAACTCCTTCTCAACTCACCTCTGAACCTCATGTACCCTCACTCACCTCACCTCACTTCACCTAACCTCACTCACCTCAGCTCAATTCCTCAACTCACCTCACCTATTCTCACCTCCCATCAGTCACTTCAACAAACCTCACCTCAACTCATAAACTCATGTCCTCTCACCTCACTTTACTCACTTCACCTCACTCACCTCACATATCCTCAAATCATATCCTCACCTCACCTCTTCTTACCTCACCTCACCTAATCTCATCTCACTACAACTCAATTCACACTTCCTTCGCTCACCTGACCTCACCCACTTCACCTCACATCACCTCAATTCCTCAATTCACCTCACCTATTCATCTCCTCACATCTCACCTACTCATCTAATCTCACTCACTTCACCCAACTCATTCAATTCAACACCTGTGCTCACTTCCTCATGTCACCTCACTCACCTCACTTCCCTTCAACTAACCTCGAATCATCGGATGTCACCTCACCTCACCTAACTCACTTCACCTCACCTCACCTCAATTCCTCACCTCACCACATCTCTTCTCCTCACTTCAGCTCACCACCTCAGCTAACCTAACTTATTCCACTCAACTCCTTCAATTCCTCACCTCACCTGCTCACTTCCAGTCACCTCACCTCCTCCTCAAATCACTCACTTCATTTCACGTCACGCACCTCACATCTAAATCACCTCAACACACTTCCTCACCTCACCTACTCACCTCACCTCAACTCAATTCCTCACCTCACCTCATGTCACCAAACCTCACTTAATTCCTCAACTAACCACCTCACCTCATCTAACCTCCACAAAACATGTCAACTCATTCAACTCACAATTCCTCACCTCACTCACCTCACCTCACTCCACCTCACCTCACTCACCAAACCTCACAATTCCTCACCTCACCACTTCACCTCAACCCTCACCTCAACACACACACCTCAATTCCTCACCTCACCACACCCACCTCACCTCCTCACCTCACCTCACCTCCACACACGTCACCTCATTCTCCTCACCTCAAATCCTCACTTCACATCCTCAACTCAACTCACCTCACTCACCCTCAGTTCCACACCTAACCTCAACTCCTCACCTCACCTCCACACCTCATGTCATCTCACTCATCTCACCTCCCTACCTCACCCACTACCACACATCACCTCCTTTCTCCTCACCTCACTCATCTCACTTCCCTTCTTCAACTCACCTCGCTTCCACTTCTCAGCACACCTCACCTCTTCAACTCACCTCACCTCAATCACCGCAACTCACAATTCCTCACCTCAATCACCACACCTCACAATTCCTAACCTCACCACTCCTCATCTCCACAGGTCCACTCACCTCACCTCAACCCATGTCACCTCACCTCAATTCCTCACCTCACTTCACCTCTTCACCACCCCTCAACTCACTCACCTCCCCTCACTTCAACTAACCTCACCTCATCTCACGTCACCTCACCTCACTTCACCTCAACTCAATTCCTCACCTAATGTCACCTCAACTCACCTCATTTTACATCAACTCACCTCACCTCACCTTCTCCCCTCACTTCACCCCTCACGTCACGCACCTCAAATCCTCACCTCAATTCACCTCCTCACATCACCTCACTTCGCTCGCTTCAACCCACCTCACTCACCTCACCTCACCGCAATTCCTCAACTCACCTCCTCCTCATCTCGTCACTTTCTCTATTAACCTCAAATCTTCTCACCTCACCTCATCTCACTCACTTTACCTCACCTCATCTAAATACCTCACCACATTTTACCCAACTCATCTCACGTCAAACAATCTCCTCAACTCACCTCACCCCGCTCACTTCACGTCACATCACATCACCTCAATCCTCACGTCACCACCTCACCTCACCTCAGCTACTTACAAGTCAGCTCACCTCAATCAACTCACCTCATGTCAATTCCTCACCTCAACTCCTTACCTCACGTCACCTCACCAGTGATCTCAATTCCTCACCTCAACTCCTCATCTCACCTCACGTGACCTCCAAAATTCAAACCTCACTCACTTCACCTCACCTCACTTACCTCACCTCACTTCTTCACCACAATGCACCTCATCTCACCTCACTGACCTAACCAAGCCTCAATAACTCATCTCACCACATCACCTCCTCACCACACCAGACCTCATTAACTCAACTTCCCTCAATTCTTACGTCTCCTCCTACCTCACCTCACCTCACTCCCCACAACTCACCTCAATTTCTCACCCCATCTCCTCACCTCCTAACCTCATCTCACCTCAAGTCAGCAACTTCACCTCACTCACCACAACTCTTGTCAGTCTTCACCTCACACCACTTCACCTCCTCAACTCAACTCACCTCCCACACTTCACATCACCTCACCACACCTTAATTCCTCACCGAAACTCCTAACCCCAAATCACCTCACCTCACTTCCTTAACTAAGTTCACCTCATCACACAGCACCTCACCTCAATTCCTCATCTCACCTCACCACAACTCTTCACACCTCACCTACACACCTCATGTTATCTCACTCACCTCAACTCAAAACCTCACCTCACTTCCTCACCTCACCTCAGTCACCTCTCCTCATCCTAAACTCACCCCACTTCATTTTACACCTCCCCTCACCTCACTTCCATTCATCTCACCTCAATCACTCCACTTTACCTCACTCACCTCATTTCTTCACCTCAAATCCTTACCTCACCTCATTCACCTCACCTCACCTAATTCCTCACCTCACCTCAACTCACCTCAATCACCTCACTCAACTCCTTACATCACTTCCTCACCTCTCCTCCTCACATCACCTCACCTCAAGTCTTCACCTCACCTCACATCAGTTCACTCACTTCACCTATCCTTACTCAACTCAAAACACTTCCTCAACTCACCTCCGCTCACCTGTTCACCTAACCTCACCTCACTCACATCATTCAATTCCTCACCTTATCTGCTCACTTCCTCTTCACATCAATTCCTCCTCAAATCACTCAGGTCACTTCACCTCACTCACCTCACCTTACTTCAGCTAACCTCCTCACTCACCTCTCTCTCTTCACCTCACCTCACCTCAATTCCTCACCACATGTCATCTCATCTCCTCCTCAGCTCATCTCCAAACCTCATGTAACCTCACTCACCTCACTTCCTCAGCCCACTTAACCTCACTCACCTCACCTCAATACCTCAACTCACCTCACCTCTTCTCACCTCACCTCAATCACTTCAACTCACCTCAGCTCAACACCTAAACTCATGTCCACTCACCTCACTTTACTCACTTCACCTCACTCACCTCACCTAACCTCAACTCATATCCTCACCTCACCTCACCCCCTCTTCTCACCTCACCTCACCTCATCTCACCTCACTTCAACTCAATTCACCACACTTCCTAAGCTCACCTCACCCACTACAGCTCACCTCACCTCAATTCCTCACCTCACCTCACCTCTCCATCTCCTCACAGCTCACCTACCCAACTAATCTCACTCACATCCCCCAACACATTCAATTCACCCCATGTGCTGACTTCCTCATGTCACCTCACTCACCTCACTTCCTTTCAACTAACCTCGAATCATCGTACGTCACCTCACCTCAACTCACTCACTTCACCTCACCTCAACTCAATTCCTCACATTACGTCACCTCAACTCCTCACCTAACTTCAACTCCACACCTTATGTCACCTCACCTCACCTCATTTCTTCAACTCACCTAACATCATCATCTCACCTCATCTCACCTCGCTTCAACATATCCCCTCATGTCAACTAACCTCACCTCACTTCACCTCATACCTCACATCACCTCAATCCTCACTCAAACCCACTTCCACCAATGACATCACCTCTGTGACCTCACCTCAATTCCTCAAGTCCTTACCTCACCTCACCCTCTGCAAAGTCACAATTCTGTCCTCCTCACTTCCGCACCTCACCTGACCTCCACACCAAATGTCACTTCACTGACCTCACCTCAATTCCTCACCTCACTTCACCTCTTCACCACACCTCACCTCACTCATCTCACCTCACTTCAACTAACCTCACCTAATCTCACATCACCTCACCTCACTTCACTCACCTCAATTCCTCACCTAATATCACCTCAACTCACCTCATTTTACTTCAACTCTCATCACCTCACCTACTCACCTCACTTCACACCTCACCTCATGCACCTCAAATCCTCACCTCAGTTCACCTCCTCACATGAAATCACTTCACTCGCTTCAACCCACCTCACTCACCTCACCTTACCTCAATTCCTCACCTCACCTCCTTCTCATCTCGTCACTTTCTCTATTTACCTCACCAAATCTCACCTCACCTCACCTCACTCACTTTACCTCAGCTCACCTAAATACCTCACCACACCTTACCCCACTCACTTCACGTCATATCACATCACCTCAAAACTCACCTCACTTCCTCACCTCACCTCAGCTACTTACCTGTCAGCTCACCTCAATCAACTCACCTCATGTCAATTCCTCACCTCAACTACTTACCTCACGTCACCTCACCAGTGATCTCAATTCCTCACCTCACCTCCTCATCTCACCTCACCTGACCTCCAAACTCACACCTCACTCACTTCACATCACCTCACTTAACTCACCTCACTTCTTCACCACCATGCACCTCATCTCACCTCACTCACCTAAACAAGCCTCAATTCCTCATCTCACCACATCACCACCTCACCACACCAGACCTCATTAACTCAACCTCCCCTCAATTCCTACTTCTCCGCCTAACTCACCTCACCTCACTCCCCACAAATAACCTCAATTGCTCACCCAATCTCCTCACCTCCTCACATCACCTCACCGCAAGTCAGCCAGTTCACCTCACACCACTTCACCTCCTCACCTCAACTCACATACCACCCTTCACCTCAATTCACCACACCTTAATTCCTCACCTAATCTCCTCAACCCAACTCACCCCACCTCACTTCCTCAACTAAGTTCACCTCATCACCCCGCACCTCGCCTCAATTCCTCATCTCTCCTCACCACAACTCTTCACACATCACCACACCTCATGTCATCTCACTCACCTCAACTCAAATCCTCACCTCACTTCCTCACCTCACCTCAGGCACCTCACCACGTCCTAAACTCACCTCACCTCATTTTCCACCTAACCTCACCTCACCTCCATTCATCTCACGTCAATCACTCCATTTTACCTCACTCACCTCATTTCCTCACCTCAAATCCTTAACTCACTTCACCTCATTCACCTCACCTCACCTAATTCCTCACCTCACCTCACCTCACCACAATCTCCTCACTCAACTCACCTCAACTCCTTACATCACTTCCTCAGCTCTCCTCCTCACATCACCTCACCTCAAGTCTCCACCTCACTGCACATCAGTTCACTCACTTCACATATCCTTACTCAACTCAAATCACTTCCTCACCTCACTTCCGCTCACCTCCTAAACTAACCTCACCTCACTCACTTCATTCAATACCTCACCTTAGCTGGTCAACCGCTCGTCACATCAATTCCTCCTCAAATCACTCAGGTCACTTCACCTCACTCACCTCACCTCACCTCAATCCTCACCTCAGCTCAACTCCTTAACTCACCTCACACACTTCACCTCACCTCACCTCAATTCCTCACCACATGTCATCTCAACTCCCCCTTAACTCACCTCCAAACCTCATGTAAACTCATTCATCTCACCTCCTCACCCCACCTAACCTCACTCACCTCAACTCAATACCTCAACTCACCTCACCTCTTCTCACCTCACCTCACTCATTTCAAATCACCTCACCTCAACTCCTATACTCATGTCCACTCACCTCACTTTACTCACTTCACCTCACTCACCTCACCTAACCTCAACTCATATCCTCACCTCAGCTCACCTCCTCTACTCACCTCACCTCACCTCATCTCACCTCACTTCAACTCACTTCACCACAATTCCTAAGCTCACCTCACCTCACCAACTACAGCTCACCTCACTTCAATTCTTCACCTCACCTCACTTCTTCATCTCATCACAGCTCACGTACTCATCTAATCTCACTCACTTCAAACAACTCATTCAATTCAACCCATGTGCACACTTCCTCATGTCACCTCACTCACCTCAATTCCCTTCAACTAACCTCGAATCATCGGACGTCACATCACCTCACCTCACTCAATTCACCTCACCTCACCTCAAATCCTCACATTACCTCACCTCTACTCCTCAACTCACCTCAACTCCACACCTTATGTCACCTCACATCACCTCATTTCTTCAAGTCACCTAACATCATCATCTCACCTCATCTCAATTCGCTTCAACTTATCTCTCATGTCAACTCACTTCACCTCACTTCACGTCATACCTCACATCACCTCAATCCTCACTCAACCCCACTTCCCCCAATGACATCACCTATGTGACCTCACCTCTGTTCCACACCCTCTTACCTCCCCTCACCCACCGCACACTCACAATTCTCACTTCCTCACTTCCTCCCCTCACCTGAACTCCACACCAAATGTCACTTCACTGACCTCACCTTAATTCCTCGCCTCTCTCCCTCACCTTACCTCCTCACCTCACATCAACTCACTTCCTCGCCTCACCTCAACTCATCTCACTTCTGCGCACCTCAAACAACCTCACTCACAACTCCTCTAACCTCACCTCACTCACCTCATTCAATTCCTCACTTCACCTGCTCACCTCCTCACGTCAACTCCCCTCCTCCTCAAATCACTCACGTCACTTTGCATCACACACCTCACCTAACCTCAAGCACACGTCACCTCACTCACCTCACGGCAATTCCTCAACTCACTTCCTCACCTCACCTCACCTCACTTGAATTCCTCACATCACCACCTCACCTACCCTCAATTCCACACTTGTCACCTCACCTCACCTCAATTCCTCACCTCACTTCCTCACTCACCTCAACATACGTCATCTACCCAGCTCACCGCATCTCCCCTCTCTCACTTCACATCACCTCACCTCTATTCCTCTCCTTACCTCACCTCCTCATGTCACCTCAACTCCTCACCTCAATTCACATCACTCACATCGCTTTACCTCAATCCTCAACTCACCTCACTTCCTCCTTCAGCTCCCACGTCACCTCACACACTTCACCTCAACTCACCCACCTCACCTCAATTCCTCAATTCACTTCCTCACCTCACCTCAACTCCTCACCTCACATCACATTACTCACCTCACCTCAATTCCAAACCTCCTCATATCAACTCACTTATCAACTCAGTCATTTCATTTCACCACCTCACCTTAACTAACCTCACTCCGTTCACGTCAACCCACCTCACCTCAATTCCTCACCTCTCAACACCTCCTCACGTACTCAGGTCACCTCACGTCCTCACCTCACTCACTTCATTTAATTTCACTCACCTCACCTCACCTCAAATACTCACCACATTTCAGTTAACCTCACCTCATCCAACCTCACCTCTCCTCACCTCAATTCCTCACTACCTAATCTCAGCTCCCCACCTCCACTCACCTCCACCCCTCATGTCACGTCACTCTCCTCACCTCAATTCCTCACCTCACCTCTTCGCCTCACCTCACCTCATTCATCCCAACTCACTTCCTCAACTGACGTCACTTCATTTCCTCACCTCACGTCACCTTACTTAAATCACTTCACCACAACTCACCTCACCTCTTAATCTCATGTCCACTGACCTCAGCTTACTCACTTCACTTCAAATAACCTCAATCCTCAACTCATCCCACCTCCACAAATGAGGTCACCTCCGTCACCTCATCTCAATTCCTCACCTCACCTCTATTCCTCAACTCACCTCACCTCCACACTTAATGTCAATTCACTAACGTCACCTCAATACCTCACCTCACTCCAACTCACTTCCTCACCTCACCTCACCTCATCTTCTCACCTCACCTCACATCACGTCACTCACTTCAAATCAGTCATCTCACCTCACCTCAATTCCTCACCTCACATCCTCATCCCCTCAGCACAGCTCACCTCACTTAACCTCAGTCACATCACCTCTAATCCTCACCTCCCATGCTACTCCCTTGTCACCTCACCTCCTCAAAACACTCACTCAATTTCACCTCACATCATCTCAATCCTCACCTCACCTCACTACCTCGTCTCACGTCACCTCACCTCACTTCACCACACCTCAATTCCTCACCTAACGTCACCTCAACTCACCTCATTTTACTTCATCTCAGATCACCTCACCTTCTCACCTCACTTCACACCTCACCTCAGGAACCTCAAATCCTCACCTCAATTCACCTCCTCACATCGCCTCACTTCGCTCGCTTCAACCCACCTCACTCACCTCACCTTACCTCAATTCCTCACCTCCTCTCCTCCTCATCTCATCACTTTCTCTATTAACCTCACCAAATCTTCTCACCTCACCTCACCTCACACACTTTACCCCAGCTCACCTAAATAACACACCACACCTTACAACAACTCATCCCAAGTCAATCCACCTCCTCACTTCACCTCACCTAACTCACTTCACCTCACATCACATCACCTCAATTCCTCTCCTTACCTCACCTCCCCATGTCACCTCAACTCCTCACCTCACTTCACATCACTCACCTAGCCTTACTTCCATCCTCACCTTACCTCACTTCCTCACCTCACCTCCCACGTCACCTCACACACTTCACCTCACCTCACTCACCTCACCTCAATTCCTCACTTCACTTCCTCACCTCACCTCACCTGCTCACCTCACATCACATTACTCACCACACCTCAATTCCTCACCTCCTCATATCAACTCACTTATCAACTCCGTCATTTCACTTCACCTCCTCACCTTACCTAACCTCACTCACTTCACCTCACCCCACCTCACCTCAATTCCTCACCTCTCCACACCTCCTCACGTACTCATGTCACCTCATGTCTTCACCTCACTCTCTTCATTTAATTTCACTCACCTCACCTCACCTCAATTCCTCACTACCTCACCTCAACTCCGCCCTCCCCTCACCTCCACCCCTCATGTCACCACACTCTCCTCACCTCAATTCCTCACCTCACATCCTCACCTCACTTCTTCGCCTCACCTCAACTCATTCGTCTCAACTCACATCACTTCATTTCCTCACCTCACCTCAACTTTCCTAAATCACTTCACCACACCTCCCCTCACCTCCTAATCTCATGTCCACTCACCTCAGCTTAATCACTTCACCTCACATAACATCAATCCTCAACTCAACCCTCCTTCACAAATGAGGTCACCTCCTTCACCTAATCTCTGTTCCTCACCTCCCCTCAACTCCGTACTTCACTTCACTTCATGCTCACCTCAGTTCCTCACCTCACCTCAATTCCTCAACTCACCTCAGCTCCACACTTAATGTCACTTCACTCACGTCACCTCAATTCCTCACCTCTCTCCCTCACTTCACGTCAAATCACTTCCTCACCTCACCTCACATCATCTTCTCACCTCACCTCATATCACGTCACTCCCTTCAACTCAGTCTTCTCACCTCACCTCAAATCCTCACCTCACCTCCTCATCTGCTCAGCTCAACTCACCTCACTTAACCTCACTCACATCACCTCAAATCCTCACCTCCCATGCTAACCACATGTCACCTCACATCCTCCTCAAAATACTCACTTCATTTCACCTCACATCATCTCTATCCTCACCTCACCTCACTTCCTCATCTCACCTCCACACCTCACCTCACCTCACCTCAACACACCTCACGTAACCTCACCTCACTTAAACACCTCAGCTCACCACCTCACCTCACCTCCACACCACATGTCACCTCATTCACCTCACCTCACTTCCTCACCTCACTTCAATTCCTCTCCTCACCTCTTCACATCACCTTAGCACAACTCATCCACTTCACCTCACTCACGTCAACTCACGACAGTCTTCACCTCACACCACACCTCCTCAACTCAACTCAAATCCCACAATTCACCTCACCTCACCACACCTTAATTCCTCACCTAAACTCCTCACCCCACCTCACCTCACTTCCTCAACTAAGTTTACCACATCACACCGAACCTCTCCTCAATTCTTAACCTCACCACACCTCATCACCTCACTTCAGCTCACCACACCACTAACCTCAAATATTTTACTCAACTCCTTCAGTTCCTCACCACACCTGCTCACTTCAAGTCACCTCACCTCCTCCTTAAATCACTCACTTCAATTCACGTCACTCACCTCACATCTAAATCACCTCACCACACTTCCTCACATCACCTACTCACCTCACCTCACCTCAATTCCTCATTTCACCTCATGTCACCACACCTCACTTAAATTCCTCAACTAACCACCTCACCTCACCTAACCTCCACAAAATATGTCACCTCAATCAACTCACATTTCCTCACCTCACTCACCTCACCTCACTCCACCTCTCCTCACTCACCACACCTCACAATTCCTCACCTCACCACTTCACCTCAGCCCTCATCTCACCAGAGACACCTCAATTCCTCACCTCACCACACTCACCTCACCTCCTCAACTCACCTCACCTCCACACATTTCACCTCATTCTACACAACACAAAACCTCACTTCACATCCTCAACTCAACTCACCTCACTCACCCTCAGTTAATCACCTAACCTCAACTCCTCACCTCACCTCCACAACTCATGTCACCTCACTCACCTCACATCCCTTCTTCACCCACTTCCTCATATCACTTCCTTTCACCTCACCGCTCTCACCTCACCTCCCTTCTTCAACTCATATCACTTCCAATTCTCAGCACACCTCACCTCCTCACCTCACCTCTCTCACCTCAATCAACGCACCTCACAATTCCTCACCTCACAACTCCTCATCTCCTCAGGTCCACTCCCCTCACCTCACCCCACGTCACCTCAACTCAATTCCTCACCTCACTTCACCTCTTCACCACACCTCAACTCACTCACCTCACCTCACTTCAACTAACCTCACCTCATCTCACGTCACCTCACCTCACTTCACCTCACCTCAATTCCTCACCTAACGTCACCTCAGCTCACCTCATTTTACTTCAACTCACCTTACCTCACCTTCCCACCTCACTTCACACCTCACCTCACGCACCTCAAATTCTCACCTCAATTAACCTCCTCACATCACCTCACTTCGCCCGCTTCAACCCACCTCACTCACCTCACCTTACCTCAGTTCCTCACCTCACTTCCTCCTCATCTCGTCACATTCTCTATTAACCTCACCAAATCTTCTCACCTCACCTCACCTCACTCACATTACCTCACCTCACCTAAATACCTCACCACACCTTACCCCAACTCATCTCATGTCAACCCACCTCCTCACCTCACCTCACCCCACTCACTTCACCTCACATCACGTCACCTCAATCCTCACCTCAACTCCTCACCTCACCTCAGCTACTTACCTGTCAGCTCACATCAATCAACTAACCTCATGACAATTCCTCACCTCAACAACTTACCTCACGTCACCTCACCAGTGATCTCAATTCCTCACTTCACCTCCTCTTCTCACCTCACGTGACCTCCAAACTCACACATCACGCACTTCACCTCACCTTACTTAACTCACCTCACTTCTTCACCACAATGCACCTCATCTCACCTCACTCACCTAAACAAGCCTCAATTCTTCATCTCACCACGTCACCTCCTCACCACACCAGAACTCATTAACTCAACCTCCCCTCAATTCCTTCTACTCCTCCTAACTCACCTCACCTCACTCCCCACAACTCACCTCAATTGCTCACCACATCTCCTCACCTCCTCACATCACCTCACCTCAAGTCAACCAATTCACCTCACACCACTTCACCTCCTCACCTCAACTCACCTCCCACACTTCACCTTAACTCACCACACCGTAATTCCTCACCTAAACTCCTCACCCCAACTCACCTCACCTGACTTCCTCAACTAAGTTCACCTCATCACACCGCACTTCTCCTCAATTCCTCATCTCCCCTCACCACAACTCTTCACACCTCACCTCCACACCTCATGTAATCTCACTCACCTCAACTCAAATCCACACCTCACTTCCTCACCTCACGTCCGTCACCTCACCTCGTCCTAAACTCACCTCACCGCATTTTCCACCTCACCTCACCTCACCTCCATTCATCTCACGGCAATCACTCCATTTTACCTCACTCACCTCAATTAATCACCTCAAATTTTAACTCACCTTACCTCATTCACCTCACCTCACCTAAATCCTCACCTCACCTCACCTCAATCACATCACTCAACTCACCCCAACTCCTTACAACACTTCCTCACCTCTCCTCCTCACATCACCTCATGTCAAGTCTTCACCTCACCGCACGTCAGTTCACTCACTTCACCTATCCTTACTCAACTCAAATCACATCCTCACCTCACCTCCGATCACCTCCTCACCTAACCTCACCTCACTCACTTCATTCAATTCCTCACCTTAGCTGCTCACCTCCTTGTCACATCAATTCCTCCTCAAATCACTAAGTTCACTTCACCTCACTCACCTCACTTCACCTCAATCCTCACCTCAGCTCAACTACTCACCTCACCTCACTCACTTCACCTCACCTCACATCAATTCCTCACCACATGTCATCTCAACTCCTCCTTAACTCAACTCCAAACCTCATGTAAACTCACTCACCTCACCTCCTCAACCCACCTAACCTCACTCACCTCACCTCAATTCCTCAACTCACCTCACCTCTTCTCACCTCACCTCACTCACTTCAACTCACCTCACCTCAACTCCTAAACTCATGTCCACCCACCTCTCTTTACTCACTTCACCTCACTCACCTCACTAAACTCAACTCATATCCTCAGCTCACCTCACCTCCACTACTCACCTCACCTCACCTCATCTCACCTCACTTCAACTCAATTCACCACACTACTAAGCTCAACTCACCTCACCAACTACAGCTCACCTCACCTCAATTCCTCTCCTCACCTCACTTTTTCATCTCATCACAGCTCACGTACTCATCTAATCTCACTCACGTCACACAAATCATTAAATTCAACCCATGTGCACACTTCCTCATGTCACCTCACTCACCTCACTTCCCTTCAACTAACCTCGAATCATCGGAAGTCACATCACCTCACCTCACTCAATTCACCTCACCTCACCTCAATTCCTCACATTACCTCCCCTCTACTCCTCAACTCACCTCAACTCCACACCTTATGTCACGTCACATCACCTTTCTTCAACTCACCTAACATCATCGTCTCACCTCATCTCAACTCGCTTCAACTTATCTCTCATGCCAACTCACCTCACCTCACTTCACCTCATACCTCACATCACCTCAATCCTCACCCAACCCCACTTCCCCCAATGATATCACCTCTGTGACCTCACCTCAGTTTGCACCCTATTACCTCCCCTCATCCACTGCACACTCACAATTCTCACTTCCTCAATTCCTCCCCTCACCTGAACTCCACACCAAATGTCACTTCACTGACCTCACCTTAATTCCTCGCCTCTCTCCCTCACCTTACCTCCTCACCTCACATCAACTCACTTCCTCACCTCACCTCACCTCATCTCACTTCTTCGCACCTCAAATAACCTCACTCACACCTCCTCTAACCTCACCTCACTGACCTCATTCAATTCCTCACTTCACCTGCTCACCTCCTCACGTCAACTACCCTCCTCCTCAAATTACTCACGTCGCTTTGCATCACACTCCTCACCTAACCTCCAGAACAGGTCACCTCACTCACCTCACGGCAATTCCTCAACTCACTTCCTCACCTCCCGTCACCTCACTTGAATTCCTCACATCAGCACCTCACCTCCCCTCAATTTCACACCTGTCACCTCACCTCACCTCAATTTCTCACCTCACTTCCTCACTCACCTCAACACACCTCATCTACCCAGCTCACCGCATCTCCCCTCACTCACTTCACATCACCTCACCTCAATTCGTCTCCTTACCTCACCTCCTCATGTCACGTAAACAACTCACCTCACTTCACATCACTCACATCGCCTTATTTCAATCCTCACCTCACCTCACTTCCTCATCTCACCTCCCACGTCACCTCACACACTTCACCTCACCTCACTCACCTCACCTCAATTCCTCAATTCACTTCCTCACCTCACCACACCTCCTCACCTCACATCACATTACTCAACTCACCTCAATTCCTCACCTCCTCATATCAAATCACTTATCAACTCAGTCATTTCACTTCACCTCCTGACCTTACCTAACCTCACTCAGTTCACCTCACCCCACCTCACCTCAATTCCTCACCTCTCCACACCTCCTCACGTACTCAGGTCACCTCACATCCTCACCTCACTCATTTCATTTAATTTCACTAACCTCACCTCACCTCAATTCCTCACCACATTTCAGTTAACCGCAACTCATCCAACCACAACTCTCGTCACCTCAATTCCTCACTACCTAACCTCAACTCCCCACCTCCACTCACCTCCACCACTCATGTCACGTCACTCTCCTCACCTCAATTCCTCACCTCAACTCTTCGCCTCAGATCATCTCATTTATCCCAACTCAATTCCTCAACTCACATCACTTCATTTCCTCACCTCACGTCACCTTAACTAAATCACTTCACCACACCTCCTCTCACCTCCTAATCTCATGTCCACTGACCTCAGCTTACTAACATCACCTCAAATAACCTCAATCCTCAACTCATCCCACCTCCACAAATGAGGTCACCTCCGTCACCTCATCTCAATTCCTCACCTCACCACTATTCCTCAACTCACCTCACCTCCACACTGAATGTCAGTCACTCACGTCACCTCAATTCCTCCCTCACTCCAACTCACTTCCTCACCTCACCTCACCTCATCATCACACCTCACCTCACATCATGTCACTCATTTCAGCTCAGTCATCTCACCTCACCTCAATACCTCACCTCACCTCCTCATCCCCTCAGTTCAGCTCACCTCTCTTAACCTCAGTCACATCACCTCAAATCCTCAACTTCCATGCTAACCACATGTCACCTCACCTCCTCAAAACACTCACTTCATTTCACCTCACATCATATCAATCTTCACCTCACCTCACTTCCTCATCTCACCTCCTCACCTCACCTCACCTCACCTCAACACACCTCACGTAACCTCACCTCAATTAAATTCCGCACGTCACAACCTCACCTCACCTCCACACCACGTCACCTCATTCACTTCACCTCAATTCCTCACCTCACCTCCTCATCCCCTCAGCTCAGCTCACCTCACTTAACCTCACACACATCACCTCAAATCCTCAAATCCCATGCTAACCCCATGTCACCTCACATCCTCCTCAAAACACTTCATTTCACCTCACATCTCATTCCTCAACTCACCTCCCATCCACATCTCACCTCCTCACCTCACCTCTCCTCACCTCAACACACCTCACGTAACCTCACCTCACTTAAATTCCTCACCTCACCTCCTCACCTCACCTCCACAAATGTCACCTCATTCACCTCACTTCCTCACCTCATTTCAATTCTCCTCACCTCCTCACATCACCTCACCTCAACTCAGCACACTTCACCTCACTCACCTCAACTCACGTCAGTCTTCACCTCACACCACCTCACCTCCTCACCTCAACTCAACTAACACACATCACCTCACCTCAAGACACCTTAATTCCTCACCTAAACTCCTCACCCCACCTCACCTCACTTCCTCAACTAAGTTTACCTCATCACATCGAGCCTCCACTCAATTCCTCACCTCACCACACCTCATCTCCTCACTTCAGCTCACCACCTAACCTAACGTCACTTATTCCACTCAACTCATTCAATTCCTCACCTCACCTGCTCAATTCAAATCACCTCTCCTCCACCTCAAAACACACACTTCATTTCACGTCACTCACCTCACATCTAAATCACCTCACCACACTTCCTCACCTCACCTACTCACCTCACCTCACCTCAATTCCTCACCTAACCTCATGTCACCATAGCTCACTAAATTCCTCAACTAACCACCACACCTCACTAACCTCCACAAACCATGTCACCTCATTCAACTCTCAATTCCTCACCTCACTCACCTCACCTCACTCCACCTCACCTCACTCACCACACCTCACAATTCCTCACCTCACCACTTCACCTCACCCCTCACCTCACCAAACACACCTCAATTCCTCACCTCACCACACTCAACTCACCACCTCATCTCACCTCAAACCCACAAATTTCACCTCATTCTCATCACCTCAAAACCTCACTTCACATCCTCAATTCAACTCACCTCACTCACCGATAGTTCTCACCTAACCTCAACACCTCACCTCACCCCCACACCTCATGTCACCTCACTAACCTCACCTCCCTTCCTAAACCACTTCCTCTCATCACCTCCTTTCACCTCACCTCACTCACCTCACCTCCCTTCTTCAACTCACCTCACTTCCACTTCTCAGCACACCTCACCTCCTCACCTCACCTCACTCACCTCAATCACGTAACCTCACAATTCCTCACTTCAATCACCGTACCTCACAATTCCTCACCTCACCACTCCTCATCTCCTCAGGTCCACTCACCTCACCTCACCCCACATCACCTCAACTCAATTCCTCACCTTACTTCACCTCTTCAACACACCTCAACCCACTCACCTCACCTCACTTCAACTAACCTCACCTCATCTCACGTCACCTCACCTCACTTCACCTCACCTCAATTCCTCACCTAACTTCACCTCAACTCACCTGATTTTACTTCAACTCACCTCACCTCACATTCTCACCTCACTTCACACCTCACCCCACGCACCACAAATCCTAACCTCAATTCACCTCTTCACCTCACCTCACTCACCTCAATCAATGCACCTCAAAATTCCTCACCTCAGTCACGCACCTCACAATTCCTCACCTTACCACTCCTCATCTCCTCAGGTCCACTCACCTCACCTCAACCCATGTCACCTCAACTCAATTCCTCAACTCACTTCACCTCTTCACCACACCTCAACTCACTCACCTCACCTCACTTCAACTAACCTCACCTCATCTCACGTCACCTCACCTCACTTCACCTCACCTCAATTCCTCACCTAAGGTCACCTCAACTCACCTCATTTTACTTCAACTCACCTCACCTCACCTTCTTACCTCACTTCACACCTCACCCCACGCACCTCAAATCCTCACCTCAATTCACCTCCTCACATCACCTCACTTCGCTCGCTTCAACCCACCTCACTCACCTCACCTTACCTCAATTCCTCAACTCATCTCCTTCTCATCTCGTCACTTTCTCTATTAACCTCACCAAAACTTCTCACCTCAACTCACCACACTCACTTTACCTAAGCTCACATAAATACCTCACCACACCTTACCCCACCTCATCTCACGTCAACTCACCTCCTAACCTCACCTCAACCCACTCAATTCAATTCACCTCACATCACATCACCTCAATCCTCAACTCACCACCACACCTCACCTCAGCTACTTAAATCTCAGCTCACCTCTATCAACTCACCTCATGTCAATTCCTCACCTCAACTCCTTACCTCACATCACCTCACCAGTGATACCAATTCCTCACCTCACCTCCACATCTCACCTCACGTGATCTCCAAAACACACACTAACTAAATTCACCTCACCTCACTTACCTCACCTCACTTCTTCACCACAATGCACCTCATCTCACATCACTCACCTAACCAAGCCTCAATTCCTCATCTCACCACATCAACTCCTCAACACAACCGGCCCTCATTAACTCAACCTCACCTCAATTCCAACTTCTCCTCCTACCTCACCTCAACTCACTCCCCACAACTCACCTCAATTGCTCACCCCATCTCCTCAACTCCACACATCACCTCACCTCAAGTCAGCCACTTCACGTCACTCACCTCAACTCACGTCCGCCTTCACCTCACACCACTTCACCTCCTCACCTCAACTCACCTCCCAATTTTCACCTCACCTCACCGCACCTTAATTCCTCACCTAAACTCCTCACCCCAACTCACCTCACCTCACTTCCCCTACTAAGTTCAAATCTTCACACCGCACGTCGCCTCAATTCCTCATCTCTCCTCACCACAACTCTTCAACCTCACCTCCACACCTCATGTTATCTCACTCACCTCAACTCAAATCGTCACCTAAATTCCTCACCTTTCGTCAGTCACCTCACCTCGTCCTAAACTCACCTCACCACATTTTCCAACTCACCTCAACTCACTTCCATTCATCTCACCTCAATCACTCCACTTTACCTCACTCACCTCATTTTTCACCACAAATCCTTACCTCACCTCATTCACCTCACATCATGTAATCCCTCACATCACCTCACCTCACCTCAATCACCTCACTCAACTCCTTACATCACTTCCTCACCTCTCCTCCTCACATCACCTCACCTCAAGTCTTCTACTCACCTCATATCAGTTCACTCACTTCACCTATCCTTACTGAACTCAAATAAATTCCTCAACTCACCTCCACTCACCTCCTCACCTAACCTCACATCACTCACAACATTCAATTCCTCACCTTAGCTGCTCACCTCTTCGTCACATCAATTCCTCCTCAAATCACTCAGGTCACTTCACCTCACTCACCTCACCTTACTTCAGCTAACATCCTCACCTCACCTCACTCTCTTCACCTCACCTCACCTCAATTCCTCACACATGTCATCTCATCTCCTCAACTCACCTCCAAACCTCATGTAACCTCACTCACCTCACCTCCTCACCCCACCTAACCTCACTCACCTCACCTCAATTCCTCAACTCACCTCACCTCTTCTCACCTCAACTCACTCACTTCTACTCACCTCACCTCAACTCCTAAAATCATGACCACTCACCTCACTTTACTCACTTCACCTCACTCACCTCACCTAACCTCAAATCATATCCTCACCTCACCTCACCTCCTCTTCTCACCTCACCTCACCTCATCTCACCTCACTTCAACTCAATTCACCACACTTCCTAAGCTCACCTCACCCACTAGAGCTCACCTCACCTCAATTCCTCACCTCACCTCACCTCTTCATCTCCTCACAGCTCACCTACCCATCTAGTCTCACTCACTTCCCCCAACACATTCAATTCAACCCATGTGCTCACTTCCTCATGTCACCTCACTCACCTAACTTCCCTTCAACTAACCTCGAAACATCGGACGTCACCTCACCTCACCTCATACACTTCACCTCACCTCACCTCAATTCCTCACATTACCTCACCTCAACTCCTCACTCACCTCAACTCCACACATTATGTCACCTCACCTCACCTCATTTCTTCAACTCACCTAACATCATCATCTCACCTCATCTCACCTCGCTTCAACATATCCCCTCATGTCAACTCACCTCACCTCACTTCACCTCATACCTCACATCACCTTAATCCTCACTCAACCACACTTCCCCCAATGACATCACCTCTGTGACCTCACCTCAGTTCCTCACGTCCTTACCTCACCTCACCAACCGCACACTCACAATTCTATCCCCCTCACTTCCTCTCCTCACCTCACCTCCACACCAAATGTCACTTCACAGACCTCACCTTAATTCCTCGCCGTTCTCCCTCACCTCACCTCCTCACTTCACATCAACTCACTGCCTCAACTCACCTCACCTCACTTCTGCACAACTCAAATAACCTCAATCACATCACCTCAATTCCTCACTTCACCTCACCTAATCTCACCTCCTCTAACCTCACCACACTTCATTCAATTCCTCATTTCACCTGCTCACCTCCTCACATCACCTCCCCTCTTCCTCAAAATTCTCACATCACTTTGCCTCACCAACCTCACCTCACCTCCAGAACACGTCACCTCTCTCACCTCACCACAATTCCTCAACTCACTTCCCCACCTCACGTCACCTCACTTGAATTCCTCACCTCACCCCCTCACATCCCCTCAATTCCACACCTGTCACCTCACCTCACCTCAATTCCTCACCTCACTTCCTCACTCACCTCACCACACCTCATCTTCCCAGCTCACTTCATCTCCTCTCACTCACTTCACATCACCTCACCTCAATTCCTCTCCTTACCTCACCTCCTCATGTCACCTCAACTCCTCACCTCACTTCACATCATTCACCTCGCCTTACTTCAATCCTCACCTCACCTCACTCATCTCACCTCAATTCCTCACTTCACTTCCTCACCTCACCTCACCTCCTCACCTCACATCACATTACTCACCTCACCTCAATTCCTCACCCCCTCATATCAACTCACTTATCAACTCAGTCATTTCACTTCACCTCCTCACCTTACCAAACCTCACTCACTTCCCCTCACCCCACCTCACCTCAATTCCTCACCTCTCCACACCTCCTCACGTACTCAATTCACCTCACGTCCTCACCTCACTCACTTCACTTAATTTCAATCACCTCACCTCACCTCAATTCCTCACCACATTTCAGCTAAACTCACCTCATCATAACTCACCTCTCCTCACATCAATTCCTCACTACCTCACCTCAACTCCCACATCCCCTCACCTCCACATCTCATTTCACCTCACTCTCCTCACCTCAATTCCTCACCTCACTTCCTCAACTCACCTCTTCGCCTCACCTCAACTCATTCATCTCAACTCACTTCTTCATCTCACATCACTTCATTTCCTCACTCACCTCAACTTTCTTAAATCACTTCACCACACCTCCCCTCACCTCCTAATCTAATGTCTGCTCACCTCAGCTTATTCACTTCACCTCACATAACCTCAATCCTCAACTCATCCCACCTTCACAAATGAGGTCACCTCCTTCACCTAATCTCAGTTCCTCACCTCCGCTCAACTGCGTACTTCACTTCATCTCACGCTCACCTCAATTCCCCACCTCACCTCAATTCCTCAACTCACCTCACCTCCACATTTAATGTCACTTCACTCACGTCACCACAATTCCTCACCTCACTCCCTCACCTCACGTCAACTCACATCCTCACCTCACCTCACCTCATCTTCTCACCTCACCTCACATCACGTCACTCACTTCAACTCAGTCATCTCACCTCACCTCAATTCCTCACCTCACATCCTCATTCCCTCAGCTCAGCTCACCTCACTTAACCTCACTCACATCACTTCAAATCCGCAACTCCCATGTTAACCACATGTCACCTCACATCCTCCTCAAACACTCACTTTATTTCACCTCACATCATCTCAATCCTCACCTCACCTCACTTCCTCATCTCAACTCCTCAACTCACCTCACCTCACCTCACCCCACGTCACCTCAACTCAATTCCTCAACTCCACCTCTTCACCACACCTCAACTCACTCACCTCACCTCACTTCAACTAACCTCACCTCATCTCACATCACGTCTCCTCACTTCAACTCACCTCAATTCCTCACCTAATGTCACCTCAACTCACCTCATTTTACTTCAACTCACCTCACCTCACCTTCTCACCTCACTTCACACCTCACCTCACGCACCTCAAATTCTCACCTCAATTCATCTCCTCACATCACCTCACTTCACTCGCTTCAACCCACCTCACTCACCTCACCTTACCTCAATTCCTCACCTCACCTCCTCCTCATCTCGTCACTTTCTCTATTAACCTCACCAAATCTTCTCACCTCACCTCACCTCACTCACTTTACCTCAGCTCACCTAAATACCTCACCACATCTTACCCCAACTCATCTCACGTCAACCCTCCTCCTCACCTCACCTCACCCCACTCACTTCACCTCACATCACATCACCCAAATCCTCACCTCACCTCCTCACCTCACCTCAGATACTTACCGGTCAGCTCACCTCAATCAAACCACCTAATGTCAATTCCTCACTTCAACTACTTACCTCACGTCACCTCACCAGTGATCTCAATTCCTCACCTCACCTCATCTCACCTCACGTGACCTCCAAAACCCACACCTCACTCACTTCCCCTCACCTCACTTAACTCACCTCACTTCTTCACCACAATGCACATCATATCACCTCACTCACCTTAACAAGCCTCAATTCCTCATCCCACCACATCACCTCCTCACCACACCAGACCTCATTAACTCAACCTCCCCTCAATTCCTACTTCTCCTCCTAACTCACCTCACCTCACTCCCCACAACTCACCTCGATTGCTCACCCCATCTCCTCACCTCCTCACATCACCTCACCTCATGTCAGCCAGTTCACCTCACACCGCTTCACCTCCTCACCTCACCTCACCTCCCACACTTCACCTCACCTCAACACACCTTAATTCCTAAACTAAACTCCACACCCCAACTCACCTCACCTCACTTCCTCAACTAAGTTCACCTCATCACCCCGCACCTTGCCCCAATTCCTCATCTCTCCTCACCATAACCCTTCACACCTCACCTCCACACCTCATGTCATCTCACTCACCTCAACTCAAATACTCACCTCACTTCCTCACCTCATCTCAGTCATCTAACTTCGTCCTAACCTCACCTCACCTCATTTACCACCTCACCTCATCTCACCTCCCTTCATCTCACCTCAATCACACCACTTTACCTCACTCACCTCAATTCCTCACCTCAAATACTTAACACACTTCACCTCATTCACCTCACCTCAACTAATTCCTCACCTCACCTCACCTCACCTCAATCACCTCACTCAACTCACCTCAACTCCTTACATCACTTCCTCACCTCTCCTCACATCACCTAACCTCAAGTCTTCACCTCCCCTCACATCAGTTCACTCACTTCACCTATTCTTACTCAACTCAAATCACTTCCTCACCTCACCTCCACTCACCTCCTCACCTAACCTCACCTCACTCACAACATTCAATTCCTCACCTTAGCTGCTCACCTCCTCGTCACATCAATTCCTCCTCAAATCCCTCAGTTCACTTCACCTCACTCACCTCACCTCACCTCAATCCTCACTTCAGCTCAACTCCTCACCTCACCTCACTCCACCTCAACTCAACTCAGTTCCTCACCACATGTCATCTCATCCCCTCCTAAACTCACCTACAAACCTCATATAAACTCACTCACCTCACCTCCTCACACCACCTAACCTCACACACCTCACCTCAATTCCTCAACTCACCTCAACTCTTCTCACCTAAACTCACTCACTTCAACTCTCCTCACCTAAACCCCTTAACTCATGTCCACTCACCTCACTTTACTCAGTTCACCTCACTCACCTCACCTAACATCAACTCATATCCTCACCTCACCTCACCTCCGCTTCTCACCTCACCTCATCTAAACTCACTTCATCTCAATTGACCACACTTCCTAAGCTCACGTCACCACACCAACTTCAACTCACCTCACCTCAATTCCTCACCTCACCTCACCTCTTCATCTCATCACAGCTAACGAACTCATCTAATCTCACTTCACCCAACTCATTCAATTCAAAACATGTGCTCATTTCCTCCTGTCACCGCACTCACCTCACTTCCTTTCAACTAACCTCGAATCATCGGTCGTCACCTCACCTCACCTCACTCACTTCACCTCAACTCACCTCAATACCTCACATTACCTCACCTCAAATCCTCAACTCACCTCAACTCCACACCTTATGTCACCTCACCTCACCTAATTACTTCAACTCACCTAACATCGTCATCTCACCTCATCTCAACTCGCTTCAAGTTATCCCCTCATGTCAATTCATAACACCTCACTTCACCTCATACCTCACATCAACTCAATCCTCACACAACCCCACTTCCCCCAATGACATCACCTCTGTGAACTCACCTCAATCCCGCACCCTCTTACCTCATCTCACACACCGCACACTCACAATTCTCACCTCCTCACTTCCTCACCTGAGCTGACCTCCACACGAAATGTCACCTCAATTACCTCAAATTAATCCTCGCCTCTCTCCCTCACCTCACCTTCTCACCTCACATCATCTCATTTCCTCACCTAACCTCTCCTCACTTCTGCGCACCTCAAATAACCTCACACACATCACTTCAGTTCCTCACCTCACCTCACGTCAACTCACCTCCCCTAACCTCACCTCACTCACCTAATTCAATTCCTCACTACACCTGCTCACCTCCTCACGTCAACTCCTCTCCTCCTCAAATCACTCACTTCATTTTGCCTCAACAACCTCACCTCACATCCAGAACACTTCACCTCACTCTCCTCACCACAATTCTTCAACTCACTTCTTCACCTCACATCACCTCACTTGAATTCCTCACCTCACCACCTCACCTCCCCTAAATTCCACACCTGTCACCTCACCTCACCTCAATTCCTCACATCACTTCCTCTCTCACACAACCACACCTCATCTTCCCAGCTCACCTCAACTCCCCTCACCCACTTCACATCACCTAACCTCAATTCCTCTCCTCACCTCACCTCCTCATGTCACCTCAACTCCTCACCTCACTTCACATCACTCACCTCGCCTTACCACAATCCTCACCTCACCTCACTTCCTCAATTCACCTCCCACGTCACCTCACACACTTCACCTCACCTCACTCACCTCACCTCAAATACTCACTTCACTTCCTCACCTCGCCTCACCTCCTCACCTCACATCACATTACTCACCATCTCAATTCCTCACCTCCTATCAACTCACTTCTCAACTCAGCCATTTCATTTCACCTCCTCAACTTACCTAACCTCACTAACTTCACCTCACCCCACCTCACCTCAATTCCTCACCTCACCACACCTCCTCACGTACTCAGTTCACCTCACGTCCTCACCTCACTCACTTCATTTAATTTCACTCAACACACCTCACCTCAATTCCTCACCACATTTCAGTTAACCTCACCTCATCCAACCACAACTCTCCTCACCTCAATTCCTTACTACCTAACCTCAACTCCCCACCTCCACTCACCCCCACCCGTCATGTCACGTCACTCTCCTCACCTCAATTCCTCACCTCACCTCTTCGCCTCACCTCACCTCATTCATATCAACTCACTTCCTCAACTCACGTCACTTCATTTCCTCACCTCACCTCACCTTACCTAAATCACTTCACCACACCTCAACTCACCTACTAATCACATGTCCACTCACCTCAGCTTACTCACTTCACCTCACATAACCTCAATCCTCAACTCATCCCACCTCCACAAATGAGGTCACCTCTGTCACCTCATCTCAATTCCTCACCTCACCTCAATTCCTCAACACACCTCACCTCCACAATTAATGTCACTTCACTCACATCACCTCAATTCCTCACCTCACTCCAACTTACTTCCTCACCTCACCTCACATCATTTTCTCACCTCACCTCACATCACGTCACTCACTTCAACTCAGTCATCTCACCTCACCTCAATTCCTCACCTCACCTCCTCATCCCCTCAGCTCAGCTCAACTCACTTAACCTCACACACATCACCTCAAATCCTCACCTCCCATGCTAACCTCATGTCACCTCACATCCTCCTCAAAACACTTCATTTCACCTCACATCTCAATCCTCACCTCACCTCAAATCCACATCTCACCTCCTCACCTCACCTCACCTCACCTCAACACACCTCATTTAACCTCACCTCACTTAAATTTCTCACCTCACCTCCTCACCTCACCTCCACAAATGTGACCTCATTCACCTCACTTCCTCACTTCACTTCAATTCTCCTCCTCAACTCCTCACATCACCTCACCTCAACTCAGCCACTTCACTTCACTCACTTCAACTCACGTAAGTCTTCACCTAAAACCACCTCACCTCCTCACCTCAACTCAACTCCCACACTTCACCTCACCTCACCACACCTTAATTCCTCACCTAAACCCCTCACCCCACGTCACCTAACTTCCTCAACTAAGTTAACCTCATCACACCGAGCCTCCACTCAATTCCTCACCTCACCACACCTCATCTCCTCACTTCAGCTCACCACCTCACCTAAACTCACTTATTCCTCTCAACTCCTACAATTCCTCACCTCACCTGCTCACATCAAGTCACCTCACCTCCTCCTCAACTCACTGACTTCATTTCACGTCACACACCTCACATCTAAATCACCTCACCACACTTCCTCACCTCACCAACTCACCTCACCTCACCTCAATTCCTCACCTCACCTCATGTCACCACAACACACTTAAATTCCTCAACTAACCAACTTACCTCATCTAACCTCCACAAAACATGTCACCTCATTCAACTCAGAATTCCTCACCTCACTCACCTCACCTCACTCCACCTCACCTCACTCACCACACCTCACAATTCCTCACCTCACCACTTCACCTCACCCCTCACCTCACCACACACACCTCAATTCCTCACCTCACCACACCCACCTCACCTCCTCACCTCACCTCACCTCCACACCCGTCACCTCATTCTCCTCACTTCAAATCCTCACTTCACATCCTCAACTAAACTCACCTAACTCACCCTCAGTTCCTCACCTAACCTCACCTCCTCACCTCACCACCACACCTCATGTCACCTCACTCATCCCACCTACCTTCCTCACCCACTTCCTCAAATCACCTCCTTTCACCTCAGCTCACTCACCTCACCTCCGTTCTTCAACTCACCTCACTTCCACTTCTCAGCACACCTCACCTCCTCACCTCACCTCACTCACCTCAATCCCCGCCCCTCACAATTCCTCAACTCAATCACCGCACCTCACAATTCCTCACCTCACCACTCCTCATCTCCTCAGGTCCACTCACCTCACCTCACCCCAAGTCACCTCACCTCAATTCCTCACCTCACTTCACCTCTTCACCACACCTCAACTCACTCACCTCACCACACTTCAACTAACCTCTCCTCATCTCACGACACCTCACCTCACTTCACCTCACCTCAATTCCTCACCTAACGTCACCTCAACTCACCTCATTTTACTTCAACTCACGTCACCTCACTTTCTCACCTCACTTCACACCTCACCTCATGCACATCAAATCCTCACCTCAATTCACCTCCTCACATCACCTCACTATGCTCGCTTCAACCCACCTCACTCACCTCACCTTACCTCAATTCCTCACCTCACCTCCTCATCTCGTCACTTTCTCTATTAACCTCACCAAATCTTCTCACCTCACCTCACCTCACTCACTTTACCTAAGCTCACCTAAATATTTCACCACACCTTACCCCAACTCATCTCACGTCAACCCACCTCCTCACCTCACCTCACCCCTCTCACATCATATTCCCTCAATCCTCACCTCACCTCCTCACCTCACCTCAGCTACTTACTGGTCAGCTCATCTCAATCAACTCACCTCATGTCAATTCCTCAACTCACTTCCTCATCTCACCTCACGTGACCTCCAAAACTCACACCTCACTCCACCTCACCTCACTTACGTCACCTCAATTCTTCACCAAAATGCACCTCATCTCACCTCACTCACCTAACCAAGCCTCAATTCCTCATCTCACCACATCACCTCCACCACACCAGACATCATTAACTCACCTCACCTAAATTCCTACTTCTCCTCCTACCTCACCTCACCTCACTCCCCACACCTCACCTCAATTGCTCACCCCATCTCCTCAACTCCTCACATCACCTCACCTAAACTCATCCACTTCACCTCACTCAACTCACGTCAGTCTTCACCTCACAACATTTCACCTCCTCACCTCAACACACCTAACACACATCACCTCACCGCACCACACCTTAATTCCACACCTAAACTCCTCACCCCAACTCACCTCACCTCACTTCCTCAACTAAGTTCACCCCTTCACACCACACCTGGCCTCAATTCCTCATCTCACCTCACCTCAACTCTTCACATCTCACCTCCACAATTCATGTTATCTCACTCACATCAACTCAAAACCTCGCCTCACTTCCTCACCTCACCTCAGTCAACTCACCTCATGTATAAACTCACTTCACCACATTTTCCAACTCACCTCACCTCACCTCCCTTTATCTCACCTCAATCACTCCACTTTACCACAATCACATCAATTCCTCACCTCAAATACTTAACTCACCTCACCTCATTCACCTCACCTCACCTAATTCCTCACCTCACCTCACCTCACCTCACCTCAATCACCTCACTCAACTCACCTCATTACCTTACATCACTTCCTCACCTCTCCACCTCACATCACCTCACCTCATGTCTTCACCTCACCTCACATCAATTCACTCACTTCAGCTATCCTCACTCAACTCAAATCAATTCCTCACATAACCTCTGCTCACCTCCTCACCTAAACTCACCTCAATCACATCATTCAATTCCTCACCTTAGCTGCTCACCTCCTCATCACATCAATTCCTCCTCAAATCACTCAGGTCACTTCACCTCACTCATATCACTTCACCTCAATCCTCACCTCAGCTCACCTCCTCACCTCACTTCACTCACTTCACCTCAACACACCTCAATTCCTCACCACAGGTCATCTCATCTCCTCCTAAACTCACCTCCAAAATTCATGTATCCTCACTCACCTCACCTCATCACACCACCTAACCTCAATCACCTCACCTCAATTCCTCAACTCACCTCACTTCTTCTCACCTCACATCACTCACTTCAACTCACTTCAAATCAACTCCTAAACTCAAGTCCAATCACCTCACTTTACTCACTTCACCTCTCTCACCTCACCAAACCTCAACTCATATCCTCACCTCACCTCACATCCTCTTCTCAACTCACTCACCTCATCTAACCTCACTTCAACTCAATTCACCACAATTCCTAAGCTCAACTCACCTCACCCACTACAGCTCACCTCACCTCAATTCCTCACCTCACCTCACTTCTTCATCTCCTCAGCTCACCTACTCATCTAGTCTCACTCATTTCACCCATCTCATTCAATTCAACCAATGTGCTCATTTCCTCATGTCAACTCACACACCTCACTTCCCTTCAACTAACCTCGAATCATCGGATGTCACGTCACCTCACATCACGCACTTCACCTAACCTCACCTCAATACTTCACATTACCTCACCTCAAATCCACACCTTGTCACCTCACTCACCTCACCACAATTCTTCAACTCACTTCCTCACATCACCTCACCTCACTTGAATTCCTCACCTCAAAACCTCACCTCCCCTAATTCCACACCTGTCACCTCACGTCACCTCAATTCCTCACCTCACTTCCTCACTCTCCTCACCACACTCCATCTTCCCAGCTCACCTCATCTCCCCTCACACAGTTCACATGACCTCCCCTCTATTCCTCTCCTTACCTCAACTCCTCATGTCACCTCAACTCCTCACCTCACTTCACATCACTCACCTCACCTTACATCAATCCTCACCTCACCTCAGTTCCTCACCTCACCTCTCGCGTCACCTAACACAATTCACAACACCTCACTCACATCACCTCAATTCCTCACTTCACTTCCTCACCTCACCTCACCTCCTCACCTCACATCACATTACTCACCGCACCTCAATTCCTCACCTCCTCATATCAACTCCTCAACTCAGTCATTTCAATTCACCTCCTCAACTTACCTAAACTCACTCAATTAACCTCACCCCACCTCAACACATTTCCTCACCTCAGACCCTCACCTCAACTTTTCACATCACCTCACCTCAATTCCTCACCACATGTTATCTCAACTCCTTCTCAACTCATCTCCAAACTGCATGTAACCTCACTCACCTCACCTCCTTCCCTCACCCAACCTCACACACCACAGCTCAATTCCTCAACACACATCATCTCTTCTCACCTCACCTCACCTCATCTCACGTCACTTCAACTCAATTCACACTTCCTTAGCTCACCACACCTCACCCACTACAACTCACCTCACCTCAATTCCACACCTCACCTCAACTCTTCATCTCCTCACAGCTCACCCACTCATCTAATCTCACTCACTTCACCCAACTCATTCAATTTAACCCATGTGCTCACTTCCTAATGTCACGTCACTCACCTCACTTCCCTTCAACTAACCTCGAATCATCGGATGTCACCTCACCTCACCTCACTCACTACACATCACCTCACCTCAATTCCTCACATTACCTCACCTCAACTCCTCACATCACTGCAACTCCACAGCTTATGTCACCGCACCTCACATTTCTTCAACTCAACTAATATCATCTCACCTCATCTCACCTCGCTTCAACTTATCCCCTCATGTCAACTCACCTCAACTCACTTCACCTCATACCTCACATCACCTCTATCCTCACTCCACCCCACTTCGCCCAATGAGATCACCTCTGTGACCTCACCTAAATTCCTCACCTCACCCACAGCACACTCACAATTCTCAACTCCTCACATCCTCACCTCACCTGAACTACACACCAAATGTCGCTTCACTGACCTCACTTATTTCCTCGCCTCTCTCCCTCACCTCACCTCCTCACCTCAACTCATCTCACTTCCTCTCCTCACCTCACCTCATCTCACTTCTACGCACCTGAAATAACCTCACTCACATCACCCCAATTCGTCACCTCACCTCACCTCATCTCACCTCCTCTAACGTCACCTCATTCACCTCATTCAATTCCTCACTTCAAATGCTCACCTCCTCACGTCAACAACCCTCCTCAAATCACTCACTTCACTTTGCCTCACCAACCACACATCACCTCCAGAACACGTAACCTCACTCACCTCACAATTCCTCAACTCACTTCCTCACCTCAACTCACCTCACTTGTATTCCTCACCTCACCCCCTCACATCCCCTATATTCCACACCTGGCACCTCACCTCAACTCAATTCCACACCTCTCTTCCTCACTCACCTCACCACACCTCATCTTCCCAGCTCACCTCATCTCCCCTCACTCACTTCACATCACCTCACCTCAATTCCTCTCCTTACCTCAACTCCTCATTTCACCTCAACTCCTCAACTCAATTAACATCACTCACCTCGCTATACGTCAATTCTCACCTCACCTCACTTCCTCACCTCATCTCCCACGTCACCTCACACACTTCACCTCACCTCACTCACCTCACCTCAATACCTCACTTCACTTCCTCACCTCACCTCACTCCTCACCTCACCTAACATTACTAACCTCACCTCAATTCCTCCCCTCTTAATATCAAATCACTTCTCAACTCAGTCATTTCACTTCACCTCCTCACCTTACCTAACCACACTCAATTCACCTCACCCCACCTCACCTCAATTCCTCACCTCAGTTCCTCACCACACCTCTTCACTTCGCCTCACCCCAATTCCTCACCACATTTAATCTCAACTCCCCTTCAACTCACCTCCAAACCTCATGTAACCTCTCTCACCTCACCTCCTCAACTCACCTAACCTAACTCACCTCAGCTCAATTCCTCAACTCAACTCACCTCTTCTCACCTCACCTCACTCACTTCAACTCACCTCACGACACCTACAAAAATCATGTCCTTTCACCTCACTTTACTCACTTCACCTCACTCACCTCACCTATCCTCAAATCATATCCTCACCTCACGTCACCTCTTCTCACCTCATCTCAACTCATCTAACCTCACTTCAACTCAATTCACAATTCCTTAGCTCACCTCACTTCACCCACTACACCTCACCTCACCTCAATTCCTCACCTCACCTCAACTATTCATCTCCTCACAGCTCTCCTACTCATCTAATCTCACTCACTTCACCCAACTCATTCAATTCAACACATGTGCTCACTTCCTCATGTCTCCTCACTCACCTCACTTCACTTCAACTAACCTCGAATCATCGGATGTCACGTCACCTCACCTCAATCACTTCACCTCACCTCACCTCAATTCCTCACCTCACCACACCTCATCTCCTCACTTCAGCTCACCACCTCACCTATCCTCACTTATTCCACTCAACTCCTTCAATTCATCACCTCACCTGCTCACTTCAAGTCACCTTAACTCCTTCTCAAATCACTCACTTCATTTCACGTCAGTCACCTCACATCTAAATCACCTCACCACACTTCCTCACGTCACCTAATCACCTCACCTCACCTCAATTCCTCACCTCACCTCATGTCACCACACCACACTTAAATTATTCAACTAACCACCTTACCTCATCTAACCTCCACAAAACATGTCACCTCATTCAACTCACAATTCCTCACCTCACTCACCTCACCTCACTCCACCTCACCACACTCACCACACCTCACAATTCCTCACCTCACACCTCACCTCACCACACACACATCAATTCCTCACCTCACCACACTCACCTCACCTCATCACCTCACCTCACCTCCACACATGTCACCTCATTCTCCTCACCTCAAATCCTCACTTCATATCCTCAACTCAACTCACCTCACTCACCCTCAGTTCCTCACCTAACCTCAACACCTCACCACACCTCCACACCTCATGTCACCTCACCTACCTCACCTACCTTCCTCACCCACTTCCTCACATCACCTCCTTTCACCTCACCTCACTCACCTCACCTCCCTTCTTCAACTCACATCAATTCCAATTCTCAGCACACCTCACCATCTCACCTGACCTCACCTCAAACACCGCCCCACACAATTCTTCACCTCAACCACCGCACGTCACTATTCCTCACCTCACCACTCCTCATCTCCTCAGGTCCACTCACCTCACCTCAACCCACGTCACCTCAACTCAATTCCTCACCTCACTTCACCTCTTCACCACACCTCAACTCACTCACCTCACCTCAATTCAACTAACCTCACCTCATCTCACGTCACCTCACCTCACTTCACCTCACCTCAATTTCTCACCTTACGTCACCTCAACTCACCTCATTTTACTTCAACTCACCTCACCTCTCCTTCTCACCTCACTTCACACCTCACCTCACGCACATCAAATCCTCACCTTAATTCACCTCCTCACATCACCTCACTTCACTCGCTTCAACCCACCTCACTCACCTCACCTTATCTCAATTCCTCACCTCACCTCCTCCTCATCTCGTCACTTTCTCTATTAACCTCACCAAATCTTCTCACCTCACATCACCTCACTCACTTTACCTCACCTCACCTAAATACCTCACCACACCTTACCCCAAATCATCTCATGTCAACGCACCTCCTCACCTCACCTCACCCCACTCACTTCAATTCACCTCACATCCCATCACCTCAATCCTCACCTCACCTCCTCACCTCACCGCAGCTAATTACCTGTCAGCTCACCTCATTCAAATCACCTCATGTCAATTCCTCACCTCACCTCACTTACCTCACCTCACTTCTTCACCACAATGCACCTCATCTCACCTCACTCACCTAACCAAGCCTCAATTACTCTTCTCTCCACATCACCTACTCACCACACCAGACTTCTTTAACTCAACCTCACCTCAATTCCTACGTCTCCTCCTACCTCACCTCACCTCACTACCCACAACTCACCTCCATTGCTCACCCCATCTCCTCACCTCCTCACTTCTCCTCACCTCAACTCAGCCACTTCACCTCACTCACCTCAACTCACGTCAGTCTTCACCTCACTCCACTTCACCTCCTAAACTCAACTCACCTCCAAAACTTCACCTCACTTCAACACCCCTTAATTCCTCACCTAAACTCCTCACCCCAACACACCTCACCTCACTTCCTCAACTACGTTCACCTCACCACACCGGACCTCGCTTCAATGCCTCATCTCACCTCACCTCAATTCTTCACACTTCA
>JAVSCE010004495.1:0-162223 GCA_032199065.1 Smutsia gigantea
GGTGACTTTGGGCCTCATTTGTTCTTTTTCCAATTTCAGTAATTGTGTCTTTAGACTATTCATTTGGGAATGTTCTTCCTTCTTTAAATAGGCCTGGATTGCAATATACTTTCCTCTTAGAACTTCCTTTGCTGCGTCCCACAGAAGTTGTGGCTTTGTGTTGTTGTTGTCATTAGTCTCCATATAGTCTTTGATTTCTGTTTTGATTTGGTCGTTAACCCATTGATTAATTAGGAGAGTGTTGTTAAGTCTCCATGTATTTGTGAGCCTTTTTGATTTCTTTCTAAAATTTATTTCTAGTTTTATACCTTGGTGATCTGAGAAGTTGGTTGGTAGGATTTCAATATTTTTGAAATTACTGAGGTTCTTTTTGTGGCCTAGTATGTGGTCTATTCTGGAAAATGTTCCATGTGCACTTGAGAAGAATGTGTATCCTGTTGCTTTTGGGTGTAGAGTTCTGTAGATGTCTGTTAGGTCCATGTGTTCTAGTGTGTTGTTCAGTGCCTCTGTGTCTTTACTTATTTTCTGTCTGGTTGATCTGTCCTCTGGAGTGAGTGGTGTGTTGAAGTCTCCTAAGATGAATGCATTGCTGTCTATTTCCTCCTTTAATTCTGTTAGTATTTGTCTCACATATGCTGGCGCTCCTGTGTTGGGTGCATATATATTTATAATGGTTATATCTTCTTGTTGGACTGACCCCTTTATCATTATGTAATGTCCTTCTTTATCTTTTGCTACTTTCTTCGTTTTGAAGTCTATTTTGTCTGATACAAGTACTGCAACACCTGCTTTTTCTCTTTGTTGTTTGCATGAAATATCTTTTTCCATCCCTTCACTTTTAGTCTGTGTATATCTTTGGATTTGAGGTGAGTTTCTTGTAGGCAGCATATAGATGGGTCTTGCTTTTTTATCCATTCTGTTACTCTGTGTCTTTTGATTGGTGCATTCAGTCCTTTTACATTTAGGGTGGTTATTGATAGGTATGTACTTATTGCCATTGCTGGCTTTAGATTCGTGGTTACCAAGGGTTCAAGGGTTGCTTCTTTACTATCTAACAATCTAACTTAACTTTCTTGTTAAGTTATTGTAAACACAGTCTGATGTTTCTTTCTTTCTCTCCCTTCTTATTCCTCCTCCTCCATTCTTTCTATAATAGGTGTTTTATTCTTTGCCTTTAGTTAGTATTTGGATGGTCTGCTTTCTTTGCTATGATTTTATTTTCTCTGGTGACATCTTTTTAGCCTTAGGTGTGCTTCCATCTAGAGCAGTCCATTTAAGATATTCTGTAGTGGTGGTTTATGAGAGGCAAACTCTCTCAACTTTCGTTTGTCTGGAAATTGTTTAATCCCTCCATCATATTTAAATGATAATCGTGCTGGATACAATATTCTTGGTTCGAGGCCCTTCTGTTTCATAACGTTAAATATATCATGCCATTCTCTTCTGGCCTGTAAGGTTTCTGTTGAGAAGTCTGATGATAGTCTGATGGGTTTTCCTTTGTAGGTGATCTTTTTCTCTCTCTAGCTGCCTTTAATACCCTGTCTTTATCTTTGATCTTTGCCATCTTAATTATTATGTATCTTGGTGTTGTCTTCCTTGGGTCCCTTGTGTTGGGAGATCTATGAGCTTCGGTGGACTGTGAGACTACTTCCTTCCCCAGCGAGGGAAAGTTTTCAGCAATTATTTCTTCAAAGACACTTTCTATCCCTTTTTCTCTCTCTTCTTCCTCTGGTACTCCTATAATGCTAATATTGTTCCGTTTGGATTGGTCACACAGTTCTCTTAATATTCTTTCATTCCTAGAAATCCTTTTATCTCTCTCTGCCTCAGCTGCTCTGTACTCCTGTTCTCTGTTTTCTATTCCATTAACAGTCTCTCGCATCTCATCCATTCTGCTGTTAAGCCCGTCGATCGCTTGTCTGATTTCTGTATTGTCTTTCCTCAGTTTCCTCACTTCCTCCCTCAGCTCTTGCACATTTCTCTGTAGGTCCATCAGCATGGTTATGACTTTTATTCTAAATTCTTTTTCAGGGAGGCTGTGCATTTCCATCCCTTCAGACTCCCTCTCTGGGGTTGTCTGGTTGATTTTGGTCTGAACCATATTCCTCTGTCTTTTCATGGCTGTATAATTTGGTCACTGTTAGTTCCCACGTATGTCTGCTGGGCTCTTTAAGACTTTAAAAAGAGAAGAAAAAAAAAGAGGAAAAAAAAGTGAAAAAAAAGAAAAAAAGAAAGAAAAAAAAGAAAAGACAAAACAAAAACAAAACAAAACAAAAAAATGCCCACCAGACGTAGATTCTGTGGGAATGCTCTAGGTGGCGCTGTTGCCCCACTGTTCCACAGGTGTGACTGTGCCGCTCCGCAGGGCCCTTTATCGCGCTGGCAGGGGTGGGAACGAATAGGAGGCTGTTGATCTCAGTGAGAAGTGTTAAGTATGGCTATGCTTCCTCAGTCGCCAGCTAAGGCGTCTGAAACTCCCCAGGACTCCCAGCCTGCTGGGCTGAGTGTGCTGGGGCGATCCGGCTCCTCCGCTGGGCTCCTGTCTCTTTGAGACCGCTGAAGAAAGCCCGCGCTTTTTTTTTTTCCTTCCCGGGAGCTGGCTGCAAGCACCCTGGCGCATTCCCCGCTCAGATCCTGCCCCTGTGTCTCTCCAATCTCCGCTGCACTGCACAATGTGGGTCAGCGCTCCCTGTGCAGATCCCCGGGGCCGGCTACTTCGCGGGGTGCACTTCCACTCCCTCCCGGCTCTGAGTCCTCTCCTCCCGCCGGTGCAGTGGGGTGGGGGAGGGCTCGGGTCCCGCCAGGTCGCGGCTCCGTATCTTACCCGCCTCTTGGGGTGCCGAGTCCTCTCGGGTATAGCTGCATGCTGTGCGCTTTCCTGTGTATTCTCGTCTCTCTTTTGGGAATAGATGTATTTTCTGTGTTTTCGTAGATAAATATAGTGTTGGGAGGAGATTTCTGCGGCCCTGCTCACACCGGCATCTTCCCGGAAGTTGGAGGAAGTTTTTGATAACAATTTAGATTTCTTTGATATTTACTGTACTTACTCAGAACTTTATTTCACCTTGTATCAATATTTGTATATTTTTTAAGAAATATGTTTCACTGTATAATGTCAAATTTGACAAAGTTATGCATAATACTTCCCCATGCCATTAATGTCTGTGGTATCTATAGTGATGTTCTTTCTTTCATTCCTGATAATTAGTAGTTTGTGCTTTCACTGTTTAATGAGTTTTATAAACCTTTTCAAATAATAAGTTTTGGCTTGTTAATTTTCCATTTATCTATTTTGTTTTTTTCATTTCTGCTCTTAGTATTCTTCTACCTATTTACTTTAGATTTAATGTACTTATATTTTATTCTTTAATCCACTGGTTACTTAAAAGTGCACTGTTTAATTTCCAAATACTTGGGGCTTTCCTAGATATATTGTAACTGATTTCTAACACAGTTATATGTTCTGTAAGGTTTCAGTCTTGAAATTCATTGAAACTTGTTTTATGACTCAGCAACATGATCAGTCTTGAACACATTTCATATGCACATAAAAAGAAGGTGTGTTCTCTAGTTGTTGGATGTAATCTATAAATAACAATTAGGACAAGGTGGTTGATAGTGCCATTCAGATCTTATATGCTTATTGATTTTTATGAATAGTTTTATCAGTTACGGAGAAAGGACTATTAAAATCTTCAAATGTGATTATTTAATTCTTTTAGTTCTGTCAGCTTATGTTTCATGTGTATATAAGCTCTTATTAGCCACATACATTGATATTTATAATTGCTATGACTTCCTGATATATTTTATCATTATGAAATGTCACTATCCTTTATTAATTCTGTTAATAGTCCTTCTTTCAAGGTCTGTTTTATCAGATGTTAACACAGCCATTCCTTGTATAGCTGATACAACATATCAGCTATAAATTTATTTATTTATACTTTTTTCAGTGGTTGCCCTAGAATTTGCAATATGTATTTACAGCTGATCCAAGTCAACTTTGTCTGAGAAAGGTTTTCTTTCTCCTTCACTTTTGAAGGATAATTTTGCAGGTACAGAATTTTAAGTTAGTGGGATTTTTCTTTCAACACATTAAATATTTGTCTTCTCTCCTCTTGCTCACATGGTTTCTAAGGAGAAGTCAGATGTAATTATCTTTTTTCCTCTATAGGTAAAGGTTTTTCTCTCTGACTTCTTTCAAGACTTTTTCCTTATCTTTGATTTTCTTTAATTTGATAATGTATACCTAAGTGTCATATTTTTTTTGCCTTTACCCCACTTGGTGTTCTCTGAGCTTCCTGGATGTATGGTTTGGTGTCTGACATTAATTTAGGGAAATTCTCAGCAATTATTATTTCAAATATTTTTTCTGTTCCTTCCTCTCTTTCTCTTTTTGGCATTCCCATTACACATGTTTTACACCTTTTGTAGTTGTCCCACATTTCGTGCATATTTTGTTCTGATTTTCTTCCAATCTTTTTTCTTTTTTCTTTTCAGTTTGTTGAAATAACCTCCAGCTCCGAGATTCTTTTTGCTCAGCCATGTCCATCCTAGTAATAAGCCCACCAAAGGTGTTCCTCATTTCTATACATTAATTTCGACCTCAGGCATTTCTTTTTGGTTATTTCTTAGGATTTCCATCTCTGCTTACATTGCCTATCTCTTCTGGCATGCTACTGCATCCATTAGAGCCCTTAGCATATTAATCAGAGTTTTTTAAATTCCAGGTCTGATCATTCCAACATTCCTGCCATATCCGAATCTGGTTTTGATGCTTACTCTGTCTCTTCAAACTGTATTTTTTTGCCTTTTAATATGTCTTACAATTTTTTCTTGATTACCAGGCATATGTTATACTGGGTAAGTAGAACTCCTCTAATTAGGCCTTTAGTAATATGGTAGTAAGGTGTAGGGCTATTATTAGGTCTCAGTCTTTCAGTGAGTCTGTGCTTCAGGACTGTGAGTATCACAAGTGCTTCTCAATGCCCCACACCTGCCTTTAGGTGGGACAGGAGGGCTAGAGTGGACTGGAATTGGGTATTTCCATTTCCCAGGTCAGACAGAGTGTTGTTAAAACCCCAGTAGGGTAGGCTTTGATTAAATAGTTTTTTCTGAGGACAAACTTTATTAAGAACAGTGCTCCGAAAAGAAAAAAAAAAGAACAGTGCTCTGGCATATTTTTTAATGGTTCCTTTTATCCTTGCCCTGCTGGAAGCACAGATGATTTTTCTCTGATATTCACTGGAAGAACCTAGTAGAACTCCAGGTAATAAAATTCACTAAAGCATGGGGGGCCCTGATGGCTGGGTCCCCCTGGAGTTTTTAATCTTTCAAACTTGTCTGCACTGAGCCTCCAGCAATTTGTGAATTACAATTCAGGTTTCCCTACCTCAGCACTGGTTCCTATGGAGATTGGTGCTTGTTGGTTTTGGCCCTCAGAAGGGTTTTGTGATTCTCTGTATTCACCTTTTGGTCTCCAATTTTGGGAGTAGTAGTTTGCCCTGTGACCACACCTCTCTTGCAGATTTTTCAGTTTGTTCCTCTTTTTATTTGTTAGAATGGTGTCGCAACCTCCAAACTTCTTACATGCCAGACTAAAAATAAGAAAGTCTGCACTAATTTTTTAAAGGATATTTTCCTGACAGAATTCTCGATTGAAACTTTTTTTCCATTTTCAACATTTTAAAGATCTTGTTCCATTATCTTCCACCCTCTATCGTTTGTGATGACGTCAACTTTCATCACTTATCTATGTTCCCTTGTATGCATTGTGTTGGTTTTCTCCAGCAGCCTTCAAGATTTTCACTTTATCTTTGGATTTTAGCAGTTTATCTTTGATCTTTGCCATTTTAATTATTATGTGTCTTGGTGTTGTCTTCCTTGGGTCCCTTGTGTTGGGAGATCTGTGGGCTTCCATGGACTGCGAGACTATTTCCTTCCCCAGTGTGGGAAAGTTTTCAGCAATTATTTCTTCAAAGACACTTTCTATCCCTTTTTCTCTCTTCTTCCTCTGGTACTCCTATAATGCGAATATTGTTCCGTTTGGATTGGTCACACAGTTCTCTTAATATTCTTTCATTCCTAGAGATCCTTTTATCTCTCTCTGCCTCAGCTTCTCTGTATTTCTGTTCTCTGATTTCTATTCCATTAACAGTCTCTTGCATCTCATCCAGTCTGCTGTTAAGCCCATCTATTGCTTGTCTGATTTCTGCATTGTCTTTCCTCAGTTCCCTTACTTCCTCCCTCAGCTCTTGCACATTTCTCTGTAGATCCATCAGCATGGTTATGACTTTTATTCTGAATTCTTCTTCAGGAAGATTGTGCATTTCCATCCCCTCAGGCTCCATCTCTGGGGCTGTCTGGTTGATCTTAGTCTGGACCATATTCCTCTGTCTTTTCATGGCTATAGAAGTGGTCACTGGTAGTTGCCATGTATGTCAGCTGGGCTCTTTAAGACTTTAAAAAGAAAGAAAGAGAAAAAAAAAAAGAAAAGAGAAGAAAAAAAACAGAACAAAAAAAAACAACCAAAAAAAAACACCCACCGGGAGTAGATTCTGTGGGGATGCTGTAGGTGGCGCTTTTGCTCTACTATTCCGCAGCTGTGGCTGTGCTACTCTGCTGGGCCCTTTATAGCTCTGGCCAAGGTGGGAACGAATGGGAGGCTGTTGATCTCTGTGAGAAGTCTAAGTGCAGCCACCCTTCCCCAGTCGCCAGCTAAGGGGTCCGAAACTCCCCAGGACTCCCAGCCTGCTGGGCTGAGTGTGCCGGGGTGATCCGGCTCCTCTGCTGGGCTCCTCTTTAAGACCACTGAAAAAAGCGCGTGCTTTTCTTTCTTTTTTTTTTTCTTTCCTTTCTGGGAGCCGGCTGCAAGCACCCTGGTGCGTTCCGCACTCAGATCCTGCCCCTCTTTCTCTCCAATCTCCACTACACTGCACCATGTGTGTCAGCGCTCCCCGCTCAGATCACCGGGGCTGGTTATTTCGTGGGGTGTACTTCTACTCCCTCCCAGCTCTGAATCCTGTCCCCCTGCTGGTGCGCTGGGGTGGGTGAGTGCTCGGGTCTCGCCAGGTCGTGGCTCCGTATCTTACCTGCCTCATGGGGTGCTGTGTACTCTCAGGTGTAGCTCACGCTGTGCGCTTTCCTGTGTATTCTGGTCTCTCTTTTAGGAATAGTTGTATTTGCTCTATTTTCATAGATATATATAATTTTGGGAGGAGATTTCTGCTGCCCTGCTCACGCCGCCATCTTCCTGGAAGTCTGTTCTCCCCAAATATATTTATTTACAAAAGAACAGTAGCAACTTTACAGCTAAGAAATCAGGCAGACACCATCTTCACCAAGGAAGCAAAGTTGATGTCACAGTAATAAGACATCAAATCAATGTCATGTTATGATGCACTGAGAAGGACACAGCATCATTTCTCTGGTATTCTTGCTAAAAAATGCTTAACTCAATCTAATGAAAACATTAAACACAAATTGTGGGACATCCACAAAATTACTCACCAGTTCTCTTCAAAAGGGTGATGGTCATGAAAATCAAGAAAAGATTGAGGAACTGTTACTAATTGGAGGGTGCTAAGATTACATGGATTCTAATGCAGTGTGGGATCCTGTATTGTATCCTGGAAAGGAAAAAAAGACCTTATTGGAAAACTGGTAACATTTGAATAAGGTCTGTAGTTAATATTGTACCAGTGTTAATTTCCTTGTACTATGGTTAGCATTAGGAAAGTTTGATATGGGTATAAAGGGACTCGCTGTTTTTGCAAATTTTCTATAAGTAGTATTACTTAAAAAAATAAAGAAGGTGAGCATTTGGTGTTAAGAAATTAGAAAAAGAACAATGAGCACACTCAAAAGAAAAAGAAGGGAAATTAAAAGGTCAGAAAATGAAACAAAAGTGAGATGTTGCGATACTGATTCTATTAAGTCAATTTTTTGGCAAGAGTGAAGAAGAAAAAGAAGATGCAAGTACACAAAATTCAAAATGAAAATTAAAAAGTCTTACTCACTGCATTCCTTTGAATGCTGTCAAATCTTGTAAAGCTGGGTCTCTGACATTGCCGTGATTGAAAAGCAAATACCTGTGGAATACAAAATGAGAGGCAGTGTCGAGTCTGATTCAAAGATTTGAGAAATTGTGCAGTGCCCAATGGCTACTAAGTCGTTTGGACCTGTTTAGTAAACAGACAAGCATTTCTTTCGGTCTAGGAAAAAAAAAACTATTGAGATACTAAAGGTGCTGTGAACCAAGAAAGTCTGGTAACTGCTGAAATATGAGAACTATAATGCTAAACAACTTGAAAACTTAGATGAAATGGATGAATTTGTAGAAAAGTGATAGACAACTTGAATACGGTATGAAAAACATTGGAATGATAAAGATCTTCCCTCCCCAAAATCCTATACCAGAATAAAATTTGGTGAGTTCTGCCAGATTTTAAAGGAACAATTCATTCTTTTCTTACACAAGTTACTACAGAAAATGGAAAAGAGTGAAAAACCATCTTTATTAGACCAGTAATCTTGATTTCAATCCCTGCTAGATTGAAAAGAAAACATTATAAAGCCATTTCCTTAATGTGAATGAAAGGATCTTAAATAAAATACCAGCTATCTGAGTCCAAGAATATAAAAAGAGTTATGGATGATGATCAAATGGAGTTTAGTTCAGGAATTCAAAGATAGTTCATCTTTAAAAACAATTATTAATGTAATTCACCATTTTAATAGTTAAGAGGAAAAATAGGTTTTTCTGATTTGATTCAGAAAAGCATTTTATAAATTTCAATAATTGTTTATGATATAAATTCTTAGCAAAAGTATACATATGGGAACTGTATTGAGTGTATTAGATTTTTAGAAACTTTCTATTGACATTTCAAACATAATAAAAGGTTAAATGGTATAATAAACCTGACATATACTTATCCCTTAGCTTCAGCAATAACCAACATAGACCAACTCTTTTTATTTTGAAGCAAATTCCAGACAGCATGTCTTTTTATCAATACCCAGTATATACAGCTTTTTTCTCTACAACCATTAACATTCTTAATAATTAACACTAATTACTTAGTATTATCTAATATCTACTCAGAGTTGAAATCATTCTGATTGACTCATAAATGTAGATTCAAAGTTCACACATTGCATTTGGCTGTTATCCCTCATTTTTTCTTTTAATGTACAATAGCTCTCTCCATCATTCTTTCTCTGTTTTCTATTTATGTGACTAAGAAACAGGTCATTTGCCATGTGAAATTTTCCATATTCTAGATTTGGCTGATTGTGCCCACATGGAATTGCTTAACATGTTTCTTTATTCCCTCTATTTCCTCTGAACAGGTACTTAGGCCTGATTAAATTCTGTTGTATGGTGTGGGTTGGGGGAATAATAACTTTATAATTATTATGTGTAACTTAATTCTTCATATCAGGAGACACATGATGCTTAGCTGTTTTTGTTGCTAAGGTTGATTGGTGGGCTAGGTACCTGGCAGATGCAACCATTATAAAGGTCTTCATTAGCCTTTATACCTAATGGTTTAGCAGTCACTGATGGTTGTTGCCCAGATTATTATTTCACTGGGGGCTAGCAAAATCATGGCAGTCTAAGCTGTCATTCCTTTTTTTGTTTATTAGCTAGTCTTCTGTAAAAGAAACAGTCTCTCATCAATCCTTTGATTACTGTAAGGTACAGTTTACATAGGAAAAGTAAGATAGATGCTTGATTCTACAAAGGCACTTAGTAAATCTACAATGAACATAATATTTAATGGAGAGCTGTAAGGTATCTTTACTTAAATATCTAATAGAGCAAGACAAGGATGCCTATCATTACTGCTACTGTTAACATATTGCTAGAGGTCCTTGTCAACAGTATAAGGGGAGAAAAATAAAAGTTGTAAATATTATAAGGAAAAAGATGAAATTGTCATTATTCACAGACTGTATACTCATTTACCTTGGAATAAAACACAATAGAAGCAACAAACTATTAGAACTGCCTTGAGTTTATCAATGATACTAAAAGTCAGTACTATTCATTTTCCAACTAGGAAATCCTTAACCAATTAGAAATGAGATTTTTTTTAAATATGTGTCATTGAAACAACAAAACGTAGAAAGTACCTAGATAGTAATCTCTAATCAAGAATACAAAGGACTTATGGAGAAAGCTTTTAACTTCAATAAAAGACATAGGAAATAATCATGGACATGATAACTTGAAACTCTTATAAGGACGATATTACTCCTGAGTAATTTCTTAGTCACATAGATAGAAAAAAGTTTATCAAATTCCAAGTAATGCCTGTCAAAATTTTAGCTGGATATTTTTGAGGAACTCTATAAACTTACCCTAAATGGTGAATGGAAGAATAATTAAGAGTTTGTGAGTAAAAGGGAATTTACCCTACCAGATATTAAGACATACTACAAAGCCTTGGTTACAGTATGGTGTGGTACAAACAAATAGTATCACTCAAGACATGTTAGAGATCTTAGATATAGACCCAAGGATATGTGAAAACCTAATATATTATAAAGGTGGTACCATAATCAATAGAAGTAGATAGTTCAGTAAAGAGTATTGTAGAAAAAAGTATCTCATTATATATGGAGAAATAAAACTATATCTCTATTCTACATCTTATACAAAGGTAGGCTCCAGATGGATTAAACGCCTAAACGTGTAAGATAAAACTAAAGGTTAATAGAAGAAAGTGGAAATAGTTTTGTGACCTGGGACTGGGGAAGGAATTTAAAATCTCAAAGCACAAACTGGTTTGTGTGTGTGTGTGGAAATTGCATCAAAATAGGGAGTTCTGTTTAACACAGGACATCATGGGCAAAATTAATACACAAGTGACAATGGGAGACATTTGCAATGTTTAACATTGCTGAGTGATTAATATCTTGATATTAAGATGCTGGGCTATAAAGCCTCACACACTGGTAGAGGATATGTAGCCACTCTGGACAGTAACATGGCATTCAGAATAAGAACTTTACATATATATAACCCAACAATTTGGCTCTTGTGTTTACATGCCAAGGAAAGTCTCAAACGTACCCATAAGAGAACATTTAACAGGGATGTCATTGCAGCATTATTTGTGGTAGAACACAACTGGAGGTAATCCAGCTGTCCAGTGCAGACATAGTAGAGAGAGAAAATGTTCTGGATGTGTGCCATGGTGTGTTACGTAGCGATTAGAAGCAGCAAGTCAGATGTACACATGCAAATGAATGGATCATGTGACAGGAGTGAAAAAGTAAAGAACAGAATGAGATATATGACATAAGATTTGCATACATTAGAAATATATGCCCTCAAAAACATTTTGCAAGAACATATACAAATAAAAGTACACACAGTAAACACAATAGAGTGGTTGCCTGTGAGGATACAGGAACAAGGATAAGGGGAAATTTAAAGATTTTTATGACTTCTTATCTCATTTCATAGAATTATAGAGATTCATTTATTTAAAATATAATCTATAAATGTATCTAGCTGGCAATATAATGAAAGCAAATGAAACAACTGACATCACCACTGTCAACCCATCTGCCTTGTGGGACTCATAACTGTCTGATCAGGATGTCTTGTGAGTCATGTGTTGTGTGACCATCAAACAAAATGTACAGACCAAGTGAGGAGACCAATGTCAGTCTGTATATTGAACACTTAGAATGCTAATTTCCATTTTAAATTAGTTAAAATTTAAATAGAAATATAACTTTGGATATTGCATCCTAGCTAGACATCTTGTCTTTCTAGTGGGGTACATATATATTGCTTTGAAGACCCTTGGTCTGAAACACCTGTTTGGAGGAAGTTATTTGAAATCTCAAGATATATCTTAAAATTTTAAACCTATTCCATATACATCTGTGTTTTAACATAAAATATGGTTTCCCCAAATCTTTGGGGGAAATTGCCATCTAGTAATACATGCGCTTTCAAAGATTACCTAGTACACATTCATAATGAGAAGCAAGTTTTTTAAGCTGACTTCAATGACCAAAGATCTGACAGAACTTTGGGAATAATGTTTCCTTCTGACACTTCACTATTCTGGCTCTTCTAGGATGGATTCCAAATTGAAATATTAAGTTGTAAAATATACAGTTAATTTATGACACTCTGATTTTTTTTTCTTTAACTTTACAGAGACTGTGCAGTTGATCCAACTTGTGTTTTATGCATGGAGTGCTTTTTGGGAAGTATTCACAGAGACCACCGATATAGGGTTAGTAATGTCCAGATAATAACCATACTTAGAATTGAGTTTTATACTAGCTACCTTTTCTGCCTTTTTAAAATTCCAAGATTTAACACTGAAGTGCGGGAGAGTGGTTTAAGAAAAATGTTAAACACCATTAAACATAGGATAGCAGTATAGAAGTGAATTATGAATTTAGACTTCCAGGAACACATGGTTTAAGAAAGATAACACAGATATCAGCTCTTCCAAACTGGTTTTCAACTACTTTGTTTTGCTATTTATGTTTATTATCTTTGTAATTCTAGATTTATTAAGAAATTTATCAAAAATTAGAAGCTAAATATGAGTTAAAAGTGTGAGAAGGAAGTTCTGAAGGGAGGATGTGTGAGAAAAGGAGTAAGGAAAAGGGACAGGATTATACATTTAAGAAATGTTCTTCCTTTTGGTCATCTTCTACTTGAGATTTATTAAAGAGGAATCTACTGTAACATAGAAAAGGGCCCAACTCTAGAACATAAGACCCACCAATTTGACTTCCTTTTACTGCTGTAAATATAGTCAAGACTTTTCCAAAAATTAGGTATGTTTTAAGTCAGGGATACAGATAAAGGCAGATTATTGCTAAGCCTGTCCTCATTCCTCTACTAGAAATTGAAGACAGAGCCATGAACACTCAAATATTAAGGAACTATTAGTAGCAGGACCTTTAAACCCTAATCTCAAATAAAATGATAGAGATGTAATACTGCAATCTTGTTACTGATGAAGGAGCCCTGTTGGTTCAGAACTTTTCCTCCTGTTTGTTTTTTATTCACTGAAGTATTGATAATAATTAACTGAAGCAGCTACAAAATTGAACTCCTTGTATTTTTGTATGTACTCTTTTTTTTCATAAATCAGTCAAAGAATCTTCAGTTTCCTTTAAGCTGTTTTACCTATCTTTGGTAACCAGAACAAGCATAAAAGCTTTAGGATGGGAGTTACCATTTTCCAAATGCTGACTGCCCATTTATTTACATACATCTTTGCAGCTCCAGGGAATCCTAGGCATAACCTTTTAGGGAATGTTAGTAAAGAAAAATAAACTATTACTATAGTTTTTGTTGGTCACTCTGTGTATTTACACTAATTGTGATGTGTAACAGATACTTTCTTTGGGCACAGTATCATAGGGCTTATTCTAAAATTTGCATATAATACCCATTCCTAAATTCCCTGGCACAGTGTTTTTTAAAAAGCAGAATTTCCATCTACCAGTAATTTTTAAAATAAGCTCTGTCATGACAGATTCCTTGATTCATTGCTATATCTTAAGGAAGTGTAATTCTTGAACCCCTCAAGTAGTGAAAAGTTGTTATGACCAGGCAGCCCTCTTTATTATTTCCTGAGCTTCCTTCCTTTTCAAAGAATGCTATTTAGGGAATGTCAGAAAAGAAAAATAAACTATTTCTATAGTTTTTGTTGGTTACTTTCTCCATGCAGATGTAGCACTCATACTAGACTCTTCTAGGGGACAGCAGCTATAGGAATCTTTATAACTCTTGAATCTGCTACATTCTAGCACTGTAACCTGGTAGCATAGGTACCAGCATTATGCCAGTTTAGCCAAAACCCAGCAGGAACCCTCATGATTTTCTTAATTAAGGAAGTCATGTAGATAGACATATTTTACCTCTTTAAAATATCTGTAGTTTACTGATACTACAGATTAGCTTATTTTATTGAGAAATCACTTAAATTAGCCTCTAGGCTTATTAAGCTTAAAACATTGAGAAGTTTGGCATTTTATTTAATTTAGCCCTCCAAAGAAATTAAACACTTAGCAAATGTTATTTCCTTAGCACTTGATATCTCATTTACAATCTGATAGCCCTCAATAAATACTTATTGACAAGATACTTTATAATTTTTTTTTAAGATGACCACATCAGGAGGTGGAGGTTTCTGTGACTGTGGTGATACTGAAGCTTGGAAAGAGGGTCCTTACTGTCAAAAACATGAACTTAACACCTCTGAAATTGAGGAAGAAGAGGTAAAAACATTTTCACAAAGTTTTTTTAAGGAAATAATGTTTGAACCATGAATTTAAAATATTTTCAGACACAGGAATTAGGTTATGAGAAATGGACAAACAATAGTCTTATTACTATTAACAGTGACCAAGTATATTTTGAAAGTTCCTTGCATTTTGTGGATGCCATACTAAGATAGAAGTATATACTTGAAATTCTGGAAATTTAGTTTAATATGGGCTTTTTATATGTTTGAGGTTTTATTTTAAGCATATGTGAGGGGCTTTTTTAAAGTCCTCATTTATTATTGAAGGATTATTTTTCCTATATGTGTGATCCAGTTAACTTCATTGGTCTTGTGTATTTGTGTTGTGACTATGACTTTGTAGGTCAGGATTCCTTTTTCTATTCCATGTAATGGTATCCAGTCCTTATAATCATCTCCTGGTAAATCAGTGTCACTGGATATTTGCCAAGGCCAAGTACAAAGATGATAGCTCAGTACAAATTGTAAATATGTGATCTTAAAATTGTTGTTGACCCTGATTACTTTTTCTCTAAATGACATTTGTAATGATACAATGGACTCTTACCAAATAAATAACTTGAATCTCTGCTGTTTATGACAATTTGATATTTCATTCAGGATCCTTATTTCAGATTTTATTTTTAAATGCCAGAGAGGTGGGTACATTCAGAGTACTTTTCCATTGTTAGCAGGTTTGATACATATTTGGGGCAAATGGACGTTACTAGTTCCTGCTGGTGCACATACCTTACGGGTCTCAAATATTTTAACAGAATAATCAAAACTTTATAGTGTAGGACAGTGTCTATTATACTGTGTTTCACTATATTTTGGGCAAATCAAAATTTGTGCCAAATGATTCAGTGCTATGGAAAACATATTTTGTTTGCGTTTCACTTCCTCAGATAGTTGTTGTAGGATTTACCAGAGAGACACCAAGTGGTCAGGGTTTCAGATTTCTCCACTTCTAGTGGAGTAGCTCCATTTTTCTCTCTTTTGTGTATTGGATTGGAGTTCTGTATGTAAAAATACAAAGATATATTCTTATTTAAAAAGAGTTGTGCTTTAAAAATTAATTGAAAACTAGTATAAAACTTTAGGACTATGAGAGAAAATATTTGCAAATCATACAGTAGTCCTCCTTATCCATGAAGAATACATTCTAAGATCACGTGAAATGGCAGATAGTATCAAACCCTATAAATACCATGTTTTTTTCCTAATCATACATATGTATGATAAATTTCAATTTATGAATTAGCCACACTAAGAGATTAATAATAATAACTAATAATAAAATTAGAACAGTTATAACAATATACTATAATAAAAGTTAGGTGAATGCGGCCTCTCTCCCTCTCAAAGTATCTTATTGTACTGACTCACTGTTGTGGTTATGTGAGCTGACAGAATGCCTACATGATGAGATGAAGTGAGATGAATGTCATAGGTGTTGTGATGTAGCGTTAGGTTACTATTGACCTTCTGATAATAATACACCAGGAGGATCATCTGCTTCCAGACCATGGGTTGGCTGTGGGTAACTGAAACTGCGGAAAAGAAAAGCATGTATAAGGGAGGATAACTGGACCTGTCTAGTATCCAGCATATGTATCTTAACAACTCAACAACAAAAAATTCAATTAAAAATGGACAAAGGACTCGAATAGATGTGTCTCCAGAGAATATGTAACACAAATGACCAACAAACATAGGAAAACCTGCTCAACATCATTAGTCATTAGGGAAATGCAAATTGAAGCCATAATGTGATACCACTTCACACCCATGAGGATGGCTGTAATAAAAAGGAAATAGGTGTTGGCATGGATGTGGACAAATTGGAACTTTTGTACATTTGTAGTGGGAATACAAAATGATTCAGTACTGTGGACAAATGTTTGGCTATTCCTCACAACAGTAAACATCGACGTGCCATATGAGCTTGTAATTCCACACCTGGGTATACAGCTGACCCTTGAGCAATGCAGGGGTTGGGGGCATGGAGCTCCCACAGCTGAAAAGCCACATAAAACTTTTGACTTCCCCAAAACTTAACTACTAATACTCTATTGTTCAGTGGAATTATTACCAATAAAAAGTGAATTAACACATTTTGTAATTTGTATTATATACTGCATTTTTACAATAAAGCTAGAGAAAAAATATTTTTTCAAATTGTCACAAATTTCTAAAAAAAAAATTTCCAATATATTTATTGAAAAAAATCCATGCATAGGTGGACCCAGACAATTCAAACCCACGTTGTTTAAGGGTCAACAATATTCCCAAAAGAATTGAAAACAAGTATTCAAATAAGTACATGCACACACATGTTCATAGCAGCATTTCTCACAAAGGCCAAAAGATGAAAACAGCCAAAATATCTATCACTGGCTAAATGGACAAACAAATGTACATATGTGTATATATATAGATATATACACAGACACACAATATTATATAATTACTCAGCCATAAAAAGGGATGAAGTACTGCTGTATGCTACAACATGGGTGAACCTCCAAAACATTATGCTAAGTGAAAGAAGCTAGGCACAAAAGGTGCCACATATTGTATGATTCCATTTCTATGAAATATCCAGAATAGATAAATCTGTAGAGATAGAACACAGATTGGTGGTTGCCAGGGGCTGGGGAAGTGGACAATAGAGAAAACTGCTTAATTTAGGTAAGGGGTTTTACTTTAAAGTGAAAGAAAGGTTTTAGAACTAAACAAAGGTTGGTAGGGGTACAACATTATGAATGTACTAAAAATCACTGAGTTCACCTTAAAATGGTTAATTTATGTTACAGGAAATTAGTCTCAAATACTTTTTTTTTAAATAATTTATTTTGGTATCATGAATCTACAATTACATGTGAAATATGATGGTTATTAAACTATCCCCTTCAACAGGTCCCCCGCACCAACCCCATTACAGTTACTGTCCATCAGCATAGTGAGATGCTACAGAATCACTACTTGTCTTCTCTGAGTTGTACAGCTCTCCCCATGCCCCCCCAACATTACGTCTGCTAATCGTAATGCCCTGTTCTCCCCCTTATCCCTCCCTTCCCACCCATCGTTCCCTTTGGTAACTATTAGTCCGTTCTTGGGTTCTGTGAGTCTGCTGCTGTTTTGTTCCTTCAGTTTTTTTTCTTTGCTCTTATATTCCATATATGAGTGAAATCATTTGATACTTGTCTTTTTTGGCTTGGCTTATTTCACTGAGCATAATACCCTCTAGCTCTATCCATATTGTTACAAATGGTAGGATTTGTTTTCTTCTTATTGCTGAATAATATTCCATTGTGTATATGTACCACATCTTCTTTATCCATTCATCTACTGATGGACACTTAGGTTGCTTCCATTCCTTGGCTATTGTAAATAGTGCTGCGATAAACATAGGGGTGCATCTGTCTTTTTAAAACTGCGCTGCTGCAGTCTTAGGCTAAATTCCTAGGAGTTGAATTCCTGGGTCAAATGGTATTTCTTTTTTTTTTTTTTCTGAATTTATTTATTTATTTATTTTAATAATTTATTTTGGATCATTAATCTACAATTACATGTGCAATATTATGATTATTAAACTACCCCCTTCATCAAGTCCCCCCCACCAACCCCATTACACTCACTGTCCATCAGCGTAGTGAGATGCTATAGAGTCACTACTTGTCTTCTCTGAGTTGTACAGCCCTCCCCGTGCCCCCCCAACATTACATCTGCTAATCGTAATGCCCCTTTTTCCTCTTATCCCTCCCTTCCCACCCATTTTCCCCAGTCCCTTTCCCTTTGGTAACTATTAGTCCGTTCTTGGGTTCTGTGAGTCTGCTGCTGTTTTGTTCCTTCAGTATTTTTTCTTTGTTCTTATACTCCACATATGAGTGAAATCATTTGATACTTGTCTTTTTCGGCTTGGCTTATTTCACTGAGCATAATACCCTCTAGCTCCATCCATGTTGTTGCAAATGGTAGGATTTGTTTTCTTCTTATGGCTGAATAATATTCCATTGTGTATATGTACCACATCTTCTTTATCCATTCATCTACTGATGGACACTTAGGTTGCTTCCATTTCTTGGCTATTGTAAAAAGTGCTGTGATAAACATAGGGGTGCATCTATCTTTTTCAAACTGGGCTGCTGTATTCTTAGGGTAAATTCCTAGGAGTGGAATTTCTGGGTCAGATGGTATTTCTATTTTGAGGTTTTTGAAGAACCTCCATACTGCTTTCCACAATGGTTGAACTAATTTGCATTCCCACAGCAGTGTAGGAGGGTTCCCTTTTGTCCACATCCTCACCAACATTTGTTGTTGTTTGTGTTTTGGATGTTGGCCATCCTCACTGGTGTGAGGTGATATCTCATTGTGGTTTTAATCTGCATTTCTCTGATGATTAGCGATGTGGAGCATCTTTTCATGTGCCTGTTGGCCATCTGAATTTCTTCTTTGAAGAAGTGTCTATTCATGTCCTCTGCCCATTTCTTAATTGGATTATTTGCATTCTGTTTGTTAATGTGCGTGAGTTCTTTATATATTTTAGATATCAACCCCTTATCAGATATGTCATTTATGAATATATTCTCCCATACTGTAGGATCTCTTTTTGTTCTACTGATGTTGTCCTTTGCTGTACAGAAGGTTTTCAGCTTGATATAGTCCCACTTGTTCATTTTTGCTTTTGTTTCCCTTGCCCGGGGAGATATGTTCATGAAGAAGTCGCTCATGTTTATGACCAAGATATTTTTGCCTATGTTTTTTTCTAAGAGTTTTATGGTTTCATGACTGACATTCAGGTCTTTGATCCACCTTGAGTTTACCTTTGTGTATGGGGTTAGACAGTAGTCCAGTTTCTTTCTCTTACATGTAGCTGTCCAGTTTTTCCAACACCAGTGCTGAAGAGGCTGTCATCTCCCCATTGTATATCCAAGGCTCCTTTATCAAATATTAGTTGACTGTATATGTTTGGGTTAATGTTTGGATTTTCTATTCTGTTCCACTGGTCTGTGGGTCTGTTTTTGTGCCAATACCAAATTGTCTTGATTACTGTGGCTTTGTAGTAGAGCTTGAAGTAAGGGAGCGTAATTCCCCCTGTTTTATTCCTCCTTCTCAGAATTGCTTTGGCTATTCGGGGTCTTTTGTGGTTCCATATGAATTTTAGAATTATTTGTTCCAGTTCATTCAAGAAAACTGTTGATAGTTTGATAGGGATTGCATTGAATCTGTAGATTGCTTTATGTAGTATAGCCATTTTCACAATATTTATTCTTCCTAGCCAGGAGCATGGGATGCATTTCCATTTGTTAGTGTCCTCTTTAATTTCTCTTAGGAATGTCTTGTAGTTTTCAGAGTACAGGTCTTTGACTTCCTTCGTTAGGTTTATTCCTAGGTATTTTATTCTTTTTGATGCCATTGTGATTGTAATTGTTTTCCTGATTTCTCTTTCTGTTAGTTCATCGTTAGTGTATAGGAAAGCAACAGATTTCTGTGTGTTAATTTTGTATCCTGCAACTTTGCTGAATTCAGATATTAGTTCTAGTAGTTTTGGAGTGGAGTCTTTAGGGTTTTTTATGTACAGTATCATTTCATCTGCAAATAGTGACAAATTGACTCCTTCTTTACCAATCTGGATGCCTTGTATGTCTTTGTTTTCTCTGATTGCCATGGCTAGGACCTCCAGTACTATGTTGAATAACAGTGGAGAGAGTGGGCATCCGTCTTGTTCCCGATTTTATATGAAAAGCTTTCAGCTTCTCGCCATTAAGTATGATGTTAGCTGTGGGTTTGTCATATATGGCCTTTATGATGTTGAGGTACTTACCGTCTATACCCTTTTGATGAGAGTTTTAATCATGAATGGATGCTGAATTTTGTCAAATGCTTTTTCAGCATCTATGGAGATGATCATGTGGTTTTTGTTCTTCTTTTTGTTGATGTGGTGGATGTTGTTGATGGATTTTCGAATGTTGTACCGTCCTTGCATCCCTGGGATGAATCCCACTTGATCATGGTGTATGATCCTCTTGATGTATTTTTGAATTCGGTTTGCTAATATTTTGTTGAGTATTTTTGCATCTACGTTCATCAGGGATATCTGTCTGTAATTTTCTTTTTTGGTGAGGTCTTTGCCCGGTTTTGGTATTAGAGTGATGCTGGCTTCATAGAATGAGTTTGGAAGTATTCCCTCCTCTTCTATTTTTTGGAAAACTTTAAGGAGAATGGCTGTTATTTCTTCTCTATATGTCTGGTAGAATTCAGAGGTGAATCCATCAGGTCCGGGGTTTTGTTCTTGGGTAGTTTTTTGATTACCGATTCAATTTCGTTGCTGGTGATTGGTCTGTTTAGTTTTTCTGTTTCTTGCTTGGTCAGTCTTGGAAGGTTGTATTTTTCTAAGAAGTTGTCCATTTCTTCTAGGTTTTCCAGCTTGTTAGCATATAGATTCTCATAATATTCTCTTATATTTCTTTGTATTTCTGTGGGGTATGTCATTATTTTTCCTTTCTCATTTCTGATTCTGTTTATGTGTGTAAATTCTCTTTTTCTCTTAATGAGTCTGGCTAGGGGTTTATCTATTTTGTTTATTTTTTCAAAGAACCAGTTCTTGGTTTTATTGATTTTTTCTATTGTTTTATTCTTCTCAATTTTATTTATTTCTTCTCTAATCTTTATTATGTCCCTCCTTCTGTTGACTTTGCGCCTCATTTGTTCTTCTTTTTCCAATTTCAGTAATTGTGTCTTTAGATTTTTCATTTGGGAATGATCTTCCTTCTTTAAATAGGCCTGGATTGTAATATACTTTCCTCTTAGAAATGCCTTTGCTGCGTCCCACAGAAGTTGTGGCTTTATGTTGTTGTTGTCATTAGTCTCCATATATTCTTTGATTTCTGTTTTGATTTGGTCGTTAACCCATTGATTAATTAGGAGAGTGTTGTTAAGTCTCCATGTATTTGTGAGCCTTTTTGATTTCTTTCTAAAATTTATTTGTAGTTTTATACCTTGGTGATCTGAGAAGTTGGTTGGTAGGATTTCAATATTTTTTAATTTACTGAGGTTCTTTTTGTGGCCTAGTATGTGGTCTATTCTGGAAAATGTTCCATGTGCACTTGAGAAGAATGTGTATCCTGTTGCTTTTGGGTGTAGAGTTCTGTAGATGTCTGTTAGGTCCATCTGTTCTAGTGTGTTGTTCCATGCCTCTGTGTCTTTACTTATTCTCTGTCTGGTTGATCTGTTCTCTGGAGTGAGTGGTGTGTTGAAGTCTCCTAATATGAATGCATTGCTGTCTATTTCCTCCTTTAATTCTGTTAGTATTTGTTTCACATATGCTGGCACTCCTGTGTTGGGTGCATATATATTTATAATAGTTATATCTTCTTGTTGGACTGACCCCTTTATCATTATGTAATGTCCTTCTTTATCTCTTGCTACTTTCTTCGTTTTGAAGTCTATTTTGTCTGATACAAGTACTGCAACACCTGCTTTTTTCTCCTTGTTGTTTGCATGAAATATCTTTTTCCATCCCTTCACATTTCGTCTTTGTATGTCTTTGGGTTTAAAGTGAGTCTCTTGAAGGCAGCATATAGATGGGCCTTGTTTTTTTATCCGTTCAGTGACTCTATGTCTTTTGACTGGTGCATTCAATCCATTTACATTTAGGGTGATTATGGATAGGTATGTACTTATTGGAATTGTAGGCTTCAGATTCGTGGTTACCAAAGGTTCAAGGTTAACTTCCCTACTATCTAAAAGCCTAACAACTAACTTAATATGCTATTACAAACACAGTCTAAAGGTTCTTTTTTTGTTTGTTTCTTTCCTCCTTTTTCTTCCTCCTCTATTGTTTATATATTAGGTATCATATTCTGTACTGTTTGTCTATCCCTTGATTGACTTTGGGGATAGTTAATTTAATTTTGCTTTTGCTTAGTAATTAGCTGTTCTATTTTCTTTACGGTGGTTTTATTACCTTTTGTGACAGCTATTAAACCATAGGAACACTTCCATCTATAGCAGTCCCTCCAAGATACACTGTGGAGATGGTTTGTGGGAGGCAAATTATCTCAGCTTTTGCTTACCTGGGAATTATTTAATCCTTCCTTCAAATTTAAATGATAATCCTGCCGGATAAAGTAATCTTGGTTCAAGGCCCTTCTGCTTCATTGCATTAAATACATCATGCCACTCCCTTCTGGCCTGTAAGGTTTCTGCTGAGAAGTCTGATGATAGCCTGATGGGTTTTCCTTTGTATGTGAACTTATTTCTCTCTCTGGCTGCTTTTAATAGTCTGTCCTTATCCTTGATCTTTGCCATTTTAATTACTGTATGTCTTGCTGTTTTCCTTGGGTCCCTTGTGCTGGGAGATCTGTGCACCTCCATGGCCTGAAAGACTTATCTTCTTCCCCAGATTGGGGAAGTTTTCAGCAATCACCTGAAAGACACTTTCTATCCCTTTTTCTCTCTCTTCTTCTGGTACACCTATAATGCGAATATTGTTCCGTTTGGATTGGTCACACAGTTCTGTCAATATTCTTTCAGTCTTATAGATCCTTTTTTCTCTCAGTGCCTCAGCTTCTTTGTATTCCTCTTCTCTAGTTTCTATTTCATTTATTGTCTCCTCCACCGTATCCAATCTGCTCTTAATACCGTCCATTGTGTTCTTCAATGATTGGATCTCTGACTGGAATTCATTCCTGAGTTCTTGAATATCTTTCCATACCTCCATGAGCATGTTAATGATTTTTATTTTGAACTCGCTTTCAGGGAGAGTCATAAGGTCCATATCATTTAAATCTTTCTCAGGAGTTGTATTCATAATTTTACTCTGGACCAGGTTCCTTTGGCATTTCATATTTGTGTATGGCGCCCTCTAGTGCCCAGAAGCTCTACTCTCTGGAGCTGCTCAGCCCCTGAAGCAATGTCGGGGATTGTAGGGGAGTGGTGTTGGTGCCTCTGGGGTGGAAAGGGCTGTTTCCTGGTTCTTGGCTGCTGTGCCTGTCTCCACTGCCTGAACCAGTGGGCTGAGCACAGAGGTATAAGCCTCTGTGCTTTGCGTTTTTAGTTGCTGTAGACAGATCTTCCCTCTGGCCGGCCTAACACCAGGGAAGGATTTCCGGGTTTGCAAGCCCGGTGGGGCTGGCCAGGAGAAAGGCGCACTAGTCTGCCTGTCACAGGAGGGGTTCTTGGAGCTGTGTAGGCAGCCAGGGAGCTGGAGCACCTGAAGATTGTGAAAGCTCCCAACCTGCTGGGCAGAGTGCACCCAGACAATTTTGTCTGCCAGTCCTTTCTCCTGAGCAGTAAGCTCTGTGCAATCCTTGCCCCTTTAGCAGCCCTCTTGCTAAGGGCTTCTTTGTTAGGAAGTCTCTCAGACTGCCCGCCTTTCTTTTGTTCCAGAGCAGCTGGGTATGGATCCCTGCTTTCACAAGCAGCTGGAATCTTAGTCTGTCCAGGAATTCTGCCTGTCTTAGCTTTCCAACCCCCTAATTACAAGAGTATCATGCAAGCACCATGATATGTAGGTTTGTGCTCCCAGAGCAGATCTCCAGAGTTAGGTATTCAGCACTTCCACATCCCCGCTCCCTCCCTGCTCCATTCCTGTTCCTCCTGCCGGTGAGCTGGGGTGGGGGAAGGGCTTGGATCCGCAGACCACAGCTTTAGTATGTTACCCTTTTCTGTGAGGGCTGCTCTTGTCCCCAGGTGTATGCAGTTTGTTGCCGTCATCTTTCCCGTTGCTCTTTCAAGAGTAGTTGTAGTAGCTTTATTTTCATATTATATGAGGTTTTAGGAGGAAGCCTCTGTCTCACCTCTCACTCCGCCATCTTTAATAAGTGTTTGCCTCAAATTCTTTAAAAAGAAAGACTTAGGAGTTGTTAACCTTTATATTCTTCTTATAGAAGAGACTTAAAATAGTTTTCTAAGAAAAGTTAGGAATCTGCAGTTACTCTGTTGGGTTTATCCTCACACAGTGGGGTAGCTGTCAAATCATGCAGACTTGGGTTAATTTCCTAAATGCTAAGAAGATGCCAGCAATATCACCTACTTGGCTGAAGTTGTATGGTCCTGCCTGGAGCATATATGTTCCAACAACTTGACAGAGAATAAAACCTCCAAAACCTGCTGTTTAATTCCTATTTAAATATTCATTAAGATAAATGTTGTCAAAGTCTTCAAAGATAAGACTATACGATAGACTATTAAAATGATAACATTGTGTTTAGCATACTTGGTGCCCACTCACTAAATTCATACATGTATCTAAGGCTTCTATATTCTATGCTTGAAGTGGAAGAAAGCTGTATATTTGGAATGTGCTTTGTCATAGAATTGTTTTTATTGAACATACTTTTTATATTTTTAAATAGTCGAAAAAATCAGTAAGACAGTATTTTGTGATGTGAAAATTATATGAAATTCAAATTTCAGTGTCTATAAATAAAATTTTATTACAACACAGCCATGCTTAATTATGTATTGTCTATAGCTGTTTTTCCTCTACAATAGCAAAATTGTGTAATACGACAGAGAGCCTATATGCAAAATCTAAAATACTTGTTACTTCACTCTTTACAGAAAAAGTTTGCTGTCCCAGGTATACACTATCAGAAGCATTGTGTTTATAATACCTGATTCCCACCTATTAAATGGCAGTGGCATTTCCCCTCGCTGTGACAATAAATGCACTACCAGGTTTCTAAATTGTCCCTTGGGAGTGGGAGTGATGATTGAAGGTGGTTGAGTAGGGAGGCTTCTTCTAGTTGAGAACCACCACCTGATGTATAGTGTCTCCTTTGCTGATCTTCTTAAGAGTCATGAGAAATTTCTCTTAGGTCTCCGCGTTGGGAAGTGTTAGGTTTCTTGTGGTATCAGGCTGATACAGATGTGTTTCCTTTTGTTGAGGCTTCTGGGAAACAGCAAAATGTTTACTAACAGAGCCTGTCTGTAGTAACTGTATGGAAATTTATATGATCTGCATTTATAAATATATGCTATCTTGAGTTCAATTTATTTTCGTCTTTACCTGCTTTGTACATCTATTTTTTAATTCTGTCATATTAGACTGGATGTATTCTTAGGTTGCAATAGTCTTTTTGGAATGAAATTTAATTCAGTAACAAATAGTACCTGAACAAACTTCAATGAAGATTTTATCTGAAATTTTCACTTATTAGTGCTGCTCTTATCTCATATGAATGCAGACCAGAGATTATTAGTACCTGAATCTTATGTTAAATACTATGCTTTGTCTCATTTAATCCTCAAAACAATCCTGTAAGATAAATACTGCTGTTACCAATATTTTTGTAGCCACAACAGCTTGCATTTTTGACAGATTAAGAAACTAGCCCGAAGTGTCTCACATAGTAAATGCAGGTGCTGGGCTTTAAACCTAAGTAGATTCCAGTAATGAAATTCTTTGACAGTACATTATACTGTTTTTTTAAAACATTTTTAGCAGTGAAAATTTTTTTGATACTCTAATTTTTAAAATTCCAATAATAAAACAGACAAAAGTAGTATTGTTAATGATTTTTTTTATAAGTTGACATCTATACTATTTATTTGTTAGAAAGTAATTTCATGAAATAGGTTATTTTGATGGCTACTCCATTTCTAGTTTCTTTTTGGCTTTAGTTGGGAAGTATAAAGAAAACTCTCATTCATACCTCCTTATTTGCATATAATGGTTAAAATCTTCATTGTAATATAGTACATGCTAACATTTTAAAAATTCAAACATTTTAGAAATGTATCACCTAAAAGATTTAAAGTTCTCCCTAATTCCCACTTCTTTTTAAGATACCAACAGATAACCTATTTTAACAGTATGCCTTGCATTTTCTAGCTTGAAAGAGTAAATCAAACTTCGCTTACTGACAAAGGCTTGCATTCTCTAACATAAATGTAATCAAACAGCTATGACTGAATCATAATTGATAATACAACATAGGATAAGATAACATACTCATTCCAGCTGAACTAATAATGCTGTGATAAGAGCACTTTGAGAAGTATTTTCCTAGCATTTACTTCATTTGTGAGTAGACTTGCACAGCCTAGTTTCTCTTCACTGCAGAAATAATTCTTAATCAGTGACTGTTTTTAAGAAGGTAATGTGTGTACAAAGATGGCAGAAAAATCTATCCCTCGGCCTCCCCAGACTGAGTTAATGTAGCAGCAAAATTACCAGTTGATGATCCCCAATACGTAATATAACATAGTTTATATACTCTATACAAACTATATATAATTATACAAATTATGTATTTTTTTAAACTGATCTGTAGTTCAAATAGGAAACATCTCTACCAGGCCCTGGGATTTTGTTGAACTGTGTTTGGACACTACTTACTGGCTTGGATTCTTGAACTGGGAGTGTTTCTATCCTAGGACAATTTCATTCTCATAAACCCTGTTTATCATAATTCTTCAATCCTCCAAATGTCTTATATTATGGGACATAATCGTAACAAGTGGAATGACTGTATAGTGAGATCAAATCATCAAGAAAACTGAGTTTTGGTTTTACTTTCTATTTTGGTGTAGTTTGAACTTTGTATTATTATTAATACCCACTCTTGTATGAATCCCCAGGAGATTCTAGTTCCTTCTTTGTACTCACTATGTTAACAACTTCTAACGTTTCCGTAAGAAATAGTAAACCTTGCTAGTAGGATAAAAAATATATTTTGATGGGACATATAAAACAGTCTATTTAAAAGAGTTGTAGATAAAAAGTTCTATAAGAGTTTGAAATTTCTTTTCATACTTTTCCTTACATTCTTCAGGCCCTAGACCCATCTCTTTTGAGAATCTTTGTCCTTTTTCCTCCATTCTTTTTATTCCCCTTCTCCATTTGTTTTATATCAGTTCCACTAGGCTTATCTTTGGTGAAGATATATAAAATGTTCTGTATGATTTCCATTCCCAGGATGTTGGAACATAATAATTTTCTTATTTGAGAAATGAATATATTACTATTTAGCCATTAAACCTAAATAACTTGTTTAGGTTTAAGATAAAGCATTAAGATTAAAGATTGTAAAACATTTTGCTAACTTTGACTAAAAGATACCATGATAAACTTAACATATGCTTTTAGTAATACTTTTTTTACATTAACCTAGAAATTTCATGACATATTCACTGAGTCTGCTGTGCAGAGTTCACTGTTACATGCATATACAACTTGACCTGCTGAGCGAAAGTAGACAAGTGATTCTTACAACATCAGTTTTAAGATGAGCAGTTTTCTGACCTTACTGACTTTTCCCCTTTGGAATCCTCAAAATCAGGCTCTCCTTTACACTTAGAAAACTAAATACTGCTTGTCTGTCCTCAGATAACAGTATTTTGTTTATTCTGGAAATTGAGGATTGGTAGGGGATAAAACTATAAAGATGGTTTGATGTTAGGTTTTTAAAATTCTGGAATGCTATTCTAAAATTTTTAGATTTATTTATTAGGTATTGCGGTGCCATTGAATATTTTCATTCAATATATTTAGTAATTGGGATTATGGACAAAATGTTTTAGAAAACTTGATTTGGTAGTATATAATATATATGATCAAACTGAAGAGAAGCTAAAGTTGGAAGATGAATCAGCTTTTTATAGTAAGTAGTGTATTTTGAGGGGTGGAGACAGAATTTGAAAGAGGAGAATTAATGTACATTTAACATGTTTGGGTTTTTTTCCCCATTTGTTTTTTCAGGATCCTCTTGTGCATTTATCAGAAGATGTGATAGCAAGAACTTACAACATTTTTGCTCTTATGTTTCGGTATGCAGTAGAGATATTAACCTGGGAAAAAGAAAATGAACTGCCAGTAGATTTAGAGATAGTGTAAGTACAACCCATTTATTCTTTGTAATTGTATTTGCTCACAATTTTAACTGTTTTAATTCTAATTCCTTCAACTGACTTTAATATAGCTAGGATAGAACATAATCTTTTCTTTTTTTAATAATTAGTTTTCCGTAGGTCAATACCTTGTTTTATAGTGATCCATTTGGTTGATAGAGGTTTCTCCCTGTTAGCTAGTTTGTTGAATTGGTTTATAGCCATATTTAAGCCATGTCAAGCTCTGCCACTAGTTTCCTGCACAGGCAGTTTTCTCTTCTTTGTGTGATAAAGCTGGTGAGTTAACTCTACAATTCTTTTTGTTTTATCTGTCAGATAAATTAGGAAATGAGCTATTTGAATTTTCTGTTGTGACTAAATGCTTAATTTTAACCATTTTGATTTAAAATTTTTGTAAAATTTATTCCACACTTTGTGCTTCTTTTTGTGTACACCTAACATTTTCACCATTATTAAAGATGTTGCAAACTTGTGACCAGAGAGCTGGATTCTGTCACAGCTACATTAAGGTTAAGGACTTACTTTTCTGTGTGAGTGTGCTTGCCTCAGACACCCTTCTCTTTTACTTGAATTCTACCCAGGCTTGTTGGAATTGTATTCATATTTAAGGTTGAATAAGAGTTGGAGTACGGGTCTAAAGAATATCAACGGCGTTTCTTTTTGCTTTCTAAATGATGTTCCAGTTAAATAGGTTGTGGGTTTAAGTATTTTTTAAATAAAATGATGTGTTACTATACCTTTTTGGAAATGTTGAAAATGACTTAGAATCTCATGACCTTATCTTCATATACTCCAAGTTGAGAACTATTAATCTAAGATTCAAAGTTAGACCCTAGAGAATAAAGGAGTTTTGCTTTTATTTTTTTTATTCCATTGTAGGTTTAGGTCCACCAGCATAGAGGGGGAAAGAATCTTAACTTGCTTTTCTTGTAATGTTTTCCCATCTTAATAAATGACATTCCATCTATCCAGAAACCTGAATCACCCATATCCATTTAGTTTTCAAGTTCAGATGGTTCTCCTTCTGTCAAATTGTTCTGCTTCTATTCATCTCCATTACCACTATCCTGATCCATACTCATCCTTGGGCAACCTGGCCTCCCTCCCTGGACTGCCAGATCTACTCTTGTCCCTCATGATTCATTCTCCACACTGTAGCCAAAATAAACTTCAAGGTAAATTTGACCATATCTCCTATTTCAAATCCTTGATTGCCCTTAGGATGGCAAAATCAAAATCCATTGTAAGGTCTTCAAGATTCTTTGGATTAATTCCAAGATTAATATCTTCCACCCTCCCTGTGCTTCAGCTCCCACTGTTTACTTTGCTGGGCCTTTGCTTTCGCCTTCCTCTCTAGCCCAGGGTTTCTCAACACTGACACTGTTGGCTTTCAGTACCAGGTTAATTCTTTGTTATGGGGACTGTCTCATGGATTGGAGTATATTTAGTATATTGGAGTATCCTTGGCTCTTACGCACTAAATGCCGGTGGCAGTCCCACCTCAGTCACAACAACCAGAACTGTCTCTATACATTGCCAGGTGGTCATTTATAGGAGGTAGAAGAGAATTGCCCCCAGTTGAGAACCACTGATAGGCAGTTCTGACTTTGGGTCTCAGATTACTTTTCTGGCAGTTCTTCTCTGAAGTCCCAGACCTGTTTTACCCTGCTGTATGTAGCATCCTACTCTTGCTGAAAGGTGGTTCACATAGAACTATATATCCATTATCTATATCTTCCCCACCGGACAGTAGTGTCATAATGCATGGGGATGCAAATGACTTTGATTTACAGATATGTGCCCAGATATTCCCTAGAACAAAGTATACTGTTAATAAATCAGTCTGGAGCAAGATAATATGCAAACAAATAATAAATAATTAATGTTTTATCCCACAGAGAGAAGAGTGACACCTACTATTGTATGCTGTTTAATGATGAGGTTCATACCTATGAACAAGTTATTTATACTCTTCAGAAAGCTGTTAACTGTTCACAAAAAGAGGCCATTGGCTTTGCAACTACAGTAGATCGAGATGTAAGTAATTGCATCATACTGTGTTACATAATATGTTTCATCATATTATGTTACGTATAAATAGAACTTTTACTAGAAAATTGAATTAGAGGTACATATGTCTGGGCTATTATTTTTAATTTCATTTAAATATTCACCCAAATATATAGTGTATAACTGTAAGCTGTTGTAAGAAAGTTTAAGAGGAAATGTAGATACAGTTGCCCTCATTCTATCCAGTGATTAGAAATACTCAGTTATGAAAATAGAAATTACAGTGCCTAGAAGAATAAATGTGTTGTTCAAGGAAAATACACTTACTAATGGCTTGAAAAACATTAGGATAGCTTTGAAAAAAGAATAATTTACTTTTCATTACTGAATAAAATGAACATTGTAAATTAAAAATTTAAGAGTTGTACATTCATATGTTTGTTTACTGGTTCAAAAGTTGTTAATACTGAATATAGTATTTTTACAAGTTAATTTTAAATATCTTTGTGTACAGGGACGTAGGTCTGTTCGATATGGAGACTTCCAGTATTGTGAGCAAGCAAAATCAGTAATTGTGGTAAGTAATTTAAAAATATGACTACATTATTATCTTTTATTAGGTTAAAACTAGTTCCATGTTTTGGTGTTTATGAACAGATTTTTCTGTGTGAATATATGAATGGAAAGCCAAATCAACCAAAAATCATGTTTAATGATATGTTTCTTGAGTAATGTATTATTGCTTTATCTATAGTTTTTTTAAGCTGTGTATAATTGATAACAGAAACTGAATGGTTAGATGAGATATATTTTCAGCCTTCCTACTTCTCCATCAGAGATGTCTTAGAAAGTGTTTTGCTTTTTGTTTTGTTTTTGATAGGGTTTCACGTTACTTTTAGGAATTAAACTGGCCCTTAGCACCAAGAGTAGAATTCAAGGAAAGTTATTTCTTGGTACTTTATAGCAAGGTATGCTGCATCTCCTAATAGCATTTAGTGTATTATTTCTTTTTTTTATTTGTTCTTTTATTGCTACATATAGTCTTATTTTAGCTTCAAGTATACAAGACAGTGGTTCGACAGTTACCCACATTATTAAATCCTAACCCCCACTAGTGCAGTTACTATCTGTCAGTGTAAGATGATGTTACAGAATCATTGGCTATATTCTCCGTGCTGTACTACAGTCCCTATGCTACATTATGATTGAGAATTTTTGTGCCCCTTTATCCCCTTACCCTCCCTACCCACCCACACCAACCCCTCCCCGTAGTAATCACCAGCCCCTTCTCAGTGTCTTAGTCTACTGCTATTTTGTTCATTCTGTTTTGCTTAGTGTATTATTTCTCTGTTTTTTTTATTAAGCTAGGATTTATTATTTTTAACTATTCCATGTAACTGCATTTTTTGTTAATGTCTTTTTAAAAAAGTAAGTTTATATACTGTGATATATTTTAAATATACAGATAAAAATAGAGATAACACAACACTTATGTGCCCACACTATACATTATTTTCCTTACACTTATTTAAAATAGTTTAGAAGCCCCTGTATTATTTCTTCTTAATCCCATTACCCTTTCTCCTTCCCTAGAGATCTTTCATTAATTCATTAGTTCATTCTCATGCATGCCTTTATACTTAATCTACTAAATATCTGTCAACAATGTATGTATTGATTTGGAGGCCTTTAAACATTATATAACAAGATTCATAAAGAATGTATTATACTACAACTTGCCTTTTCATCTGTATTGTTTCTAGATGTCTGTGTTGATACATGAACCTGTAAAGTATTCCACTGATGATTATACTATAATTTTTCTGTTCTCTTATTGATGGATAATGAGGATATTTCATTCATTCATTCATTTATTTGCTAAGACTAATGGTCCTGCTATTCATGTTCTTTTGTCCTCTTCTGGCTTAGATGCAAAAATTCTCTAGGGTACATACCAAGAAATGGAATTGCTCAATTATTAGAGTATGAGCATTTTTAGTCTGACTAGATTTTGCCAAGTTAGTCTCCAAAATAACCCAGTTAGTACATTCATACCAGTGATGTATGAAAGTGTCCATTTCTCCACAGCTTTGTCAAAATTATGTATTTTTAATTAAAAAATTTTTTGGCCAACCTGATGTATATGAATGGCACCATGTCCATTAAATTTTCATTGCCATGACTACTAAGTGTCTTATTTATTATATTGGTCTTTTAAGTTTGTGGTGCTCTCATTGAGTAAAAGCTTTGTTTTAATGTAGCAAACTATTGTTTTCTTTATGATTTGTACCTTCTGTGTCTTACTTAAGAAATTCTTCCTTGAGGTTGGGGATTGATAATAAAGGGGAATGTAGTGACCACAGTGTTGCTCATGTGAAAGCTAAGCCTAAGACTGTATATCAATGATACCTTAATAAAAAATAAAAAATTAAAAAAATTATTCCTTGATATCTGGACATAGTTTAATAATGCATACACAACTGTGGTTGTGTAAAAGAATATTCCCATTCTTAGGAAATGTATTCTGAAGTATTTAGGGATTAGGGGATATAATGCATGATGCATATAACTTTCCCTCAGTTGTTCATTTTTTAAAAAGTAAATTTGTATCTGTGTGTGGAAACAGAAAGGTAATATGCAAATGACAAAGCAGTTGGGATAGTGTTTGCAATAGATGAATAGATAAAGGAAAGGTTTTTTTCCCCTTTATTTTGTTGCTTCATACTTCATACATGTTCAGTAGTATCATTTCAATTTTTCCTTTCTTAAAAAATTAGCATTTGTAATCTCTAGTGCTGTTTGCATAGATATATTTGTAATATACAATAAGAAGTCCAGAAATAGATGCTAGTAAGAGGAAAACGTAGGAAACTATAGGTACATTCTTAGGGAGGAGAGCTTCTTAACCAAGACTAGAACCCCAGGAGTTAGAAACATTTTTTGGCTACATGAAAAATTTACACAGTAAGATATTCCATAAACAAAATCAGTAAGCAAAGAATAGATTTAGAAAAGCTATTTCTAACAGAGAGGATAGACTTTTAATGTTTATGATAAACAGAGCACTTACAGATTATCAAGTAGGGAACAAACAAAAAAATAGAAAATGAACATAAGATGTGAAAAGGCAGTCACAACAAAGAACATCTAGGCGGTCAATATATATTAAGAGATTCAAAATTAACCTAGTAATCAATAAAATGACAGGCAGTTTTGAGTATCCGTTAGGATGGAGAAATTAGAAATCCATCAGAGATGCAGCGGATAAGAACACTTAGGTAAAAATAAATTGCTATAGCATTTTTGGAAAATAATCTAGCAGCATCTATTAAAGTTTTACCTCTCCTGGGAATTTATCCTGTAGAAATATAAGTACCAGTAAGTGTGTGTACAAAGGTGTTCAGTACTGCTTTCTTTGTAGTCACAGAAGACTAAAAACAAAGGGACATCCTCTCTAGGGGAGATTTGAACAAATCTACACCACAGAATGTTATGAGTCATTAACCAAAAAAAAATCAGTTAATGCAAAGATGCACAAGATGTATAGTATCCCATTTTTATAAATCAAATAAAAATCCTTATAATGCATACATATATATATAGATGGAAAAAATCTGCAGAGATGTATCATGTTACTGTAGGTTATGGAGATGGGATGAAGTGGAGCATAGAAAGATGATCCAAACAAAAAAATGAGAAGGGGGAAATCATGTTGAATAATAAAGTGTTGATAGATTTAAACAGACATTGCTCCAGAATTGCCAAAAAGCATATGAAACATGCTCAACATTACTAATCATTAGGGAAATGAAGATAAAAACTACAATGAAATATCATCTCATACCCATTAAGATGACTATTACAAACAAAGAAATACAATAGCAGGAAATCGTAAGTGTTGACAAGGATGTGGAGAAATTGGAACCCTTGTGCACTGCTGGTGGGAATGCAGCCTATGTGGAAAACATTCTGGTGATTTGTCTAAAAATTAAAAATGACCATGTGATCCAGCAATTTTGCTTCTGGGTACATACACAAAAGAATTAAAAGCAGGGTCTCAGTTATTTGTACATCCATGTTCATAGAAGGATTATTCACAATAGATAAAAGATAGAAGCAACTCAAGGGTCTGTCAGCAGATGAATGGGTAAACAAGATCTGTATACATACAGCAGAGTATTACTCAGCCTTAAAAAGGACGAAGATTCTGATACATGCTACAACAGGGACGGACCTGGAGAACATTATGCTAAGTGAAATAAGCCAATAACAAGAAGATATTTTATGATTCCACTTTTATGAGGTACCTAGAGTATGTGATGGGTATGGAGGGTTTTTTTAAGTATTGATAATATGATCACTTCTCAGTGAAGTAAATTATTTAAGTGTGTAATTGTATTTAAGCAATTAGTTTAAAGACGTAAGCAAATTTAAGCATTTAGATAATTTATAATTGGTGGGCAGATTTTCAAATATATGACTAAAGGATTTGGGTTACTCATAAGCTGTAACTTTTTACCTTTTTGTAAAAATCAAAAGATTCCTTCCAGAAAATTAGGATCTAATAAGTAAGGCAAGCCAAATGGTATTTTTCTTACACACATACATGAAAAACTTTTCTATAATGATGAGAGTGTAGTTACAGTAAATAAAATAACTTTTTTCTATAAAATAACCTTTTTAAGTTTGTTTTTTTCATCCTGCCATTTCTTTTTAAGAGAAATACCAGTAGACAGACAAAACCACTCAAAGTTCAAGTTATGCATTCATCTATTGTCGCACATCAGAATTTTGGTTTGAAACTTTTGTCTTGGCTGGGAAGTATTATTGGATATTCAGGTACGTTCATAAAAGCTTGTGCTAATTGACTTAAAAATGAGCCCATAAGCCCTTGTAAAACTGTTTTGGAAAAAATATCAAGTGAAATAACTTCTTGCTTTAATTTCAAGTTTTAAAACACGTCTCATAATATCTTTATACACAGAAATACCTGTTGCTTGCCATACTGTGATCCACAGGATCTTTTTATATGCATACAAAGGATTCTGTGTCAAATAAAGACAAGAAACATTGGGTTAAACGATTGTAAATGACTTTAATATGCTAATTAAATCTCACAAACTTGATAAAATCTTTTTTTTAATGGAACATCCTGTGGAACTCCATCCATTCCACTGAGCAAGCTGTAAAATACTACTGTAAATAAAACCTAAATGTTTAATTACTAGTAATTTGCAACTCTGAAAATTTGCAAATTGGAAGTTACTGATTTGTGTTTGGTTTTTTGTTGTTTCCACAATCTGCAAATTAGATAACCTTTTTAATACACTGATAACAGTTAAGAACCTTCATGTCTAACACCAAAAATACAAATCTGGTGTATAAGAATAAAATAGAAATAGATCTATGCTGTCGTATACTATTCTTCAGGCGAGAGATATGGTGCAGATAAATGACATTCCAGTTTTTACTATAGAAAGAGCATTGCCACACTGAACCAACAGGTGAAAATATGGAGGTGTGGAAATGTAGGACAGTATGTTTGCTTGCCTTTTAAATGTCTTTCCTATTATTCTTCTTAACCTCTTTTCTTATAGTTTTGATGTTTTCCATTAGATACCTATATTCCAAGTAATGTGCTACAGTTTTAAAAAATAGTATCATGCAAGCAATTTTCTACTGAAAATTTTCTTTTTGAGATATTTGCCATCAGTAATTTAAAGACTTTACCTGTTGCTTCATATTTGTATAAGGGTTTCTCTTTAGCCTTGTAAACAATTTCTATCTGTTGGCATTTATAATTAAAATTAAAAGTTAACTCCATTTTTTTATGATTATTTTGCATGCTTATGAAACACTAAAAACAGTGATTCCAATTATAAAACTGATTTCAAAAAGTGTTAAAGTTTTGGTTACATTCATGCTTATATTAATATTTGAAGAACAATTTTTTTTAAGTTTAGCATTTAGTAGATGTAGGAATTTGTCTTCCAGGGCATTGCACATAGTAGGTACACCTAGGTATACAGTGAATTATTGCTTAATAAAGAAAATTTTGCATAGCACTGAAAATAGTATATGCTGTAGTACAGAGGTCATGAATTCTTTCTTTTAAATGGTAACACAATATTATAGTATATATACCTTCAGTTATTAGGGAATGTATAGCAGTTTTACTATATCTGGTTTAATTAGCATAGGAGTTTTTAGATGTTAGAGAATTATTTATTTCAGTGGTTTTTGAGTGCTTTGTTCTTAATTACTGCATTAGAGGTCATAAATTTTGGTATTGTGAAATAAAGGGTGATGTATAATGCAAGATTTGGAAACCTGCTCCTTTTTGTGAAAATGTTAATAGTTAATATGTTTATTTTTTCTGAGTAAGTTTGACCTTTAGTAAAATATTTAAAACTCTGTAGATCCATTTGTACATTTCTATGTAAATGTCATTTTATTTTAATATTTTAAAGTCACTATTTCATGACTGATTTTCTTCCTGTTTTAAGATGGCCTTCGCCGAATTTTATGTCAAGTTGGTTTACAGGAAGGGCCAGATGGTGAAAACTTTTCTCTAGTGGATAGACTGATGCTTAGTGACTCCAAATTGTGGAAAGGTGAGTCTCTTAACTACTTCTGAGGTATAGAGGAACCTACATAGATAATAAGGATGTTAAAGGTTTTTGGTTTTGTTTTTTCATTTGGGAAGGTATTTAATAAATGTATTTATGGTTTTTAGAATTAACACAGGCAATCTTATTCTTTGACAGATTTTGAGGTCCATGACCCAAATTAAATAACCTACATATAATGTAGTTTTTAGAACTATATTAAGAAAAACTAATTTTTTTAAGAAGCAGGTGACAAATATTTTATACTAAGGAAAACATATAGAGTTTTGCTCTTGAGGCTTAAAATACAGTTGATCATATAAAACTTCAGAAATGTCGTTTTGGCTTATTTGATGTATTCTTATCTTACATCTGCTCTTTTTGTAAAAGGTGCTAGGAGTATGTATCATCAGTTGTTCATGAGCAGTCTACTTATGGATTTAAAATACAAGAAACAATTTGCTGTTCGATTTGCAAGGGTAAGTAGTTTCTCACTTTTGAAGATTAACAAGATAGTTGGGTTATATACAGAGTAACCATAGCCCACAGTTGGTGGCTTTGTAAAATTAGTAGCTTATAGTAATGTGTCAGTGTGTTGATTTTAAATTCTAAGAAACTTCATAAAATGATATTCTTATATTTTATCAATAGAATAAAATTCTAGCAGTGAGGCTTTTCTTGTTCATTACCTGCCAAGGTGATATGAATATCTACCTATGGAGTGTGTGTGATACAAAATGATAAATGAAGAATGTAAACCATTTTGAAGAATTTATGCCATTATGAATTATGGTATTATTCCTATTAAAATTTACATAAGGAAAAGATAATCTTAGTTGAAACATGTATATATGGATGTAGTTTAAGAATCATGAATTCTAGGTAGCTGATATTGTTGAATTATGTTCTTCTCCCTTTAAACAGTATGTGATGAAGCTTAACCACTTATTTTTTTATTCACCTGAATTAGGAGTTCTTAACCAAGGAAGCGTGTAAGAATCGTTTGGGAAGCTCTTTCAAAATACATGGTTTGTGTTCCATTCTCAAACCTGCTGAAGCAGATTCACCAAGAATGAGTCCCAAGCATGTGTGCTTTGAAAGAGCCAACAGGTGATTCTGATACGCATCCAGAAGTAATAAAAGTCGGGTTTTGTCAGAGACAGTGTAAAGTTGCTGTGGTTTCGCCCCACCAGTATACAATGACATCCCAGCATTTTAGTAGCTCTTACTCACATATTTGAGCTCATAAACTACCACTGTACTTGCAAAGGTTGTATAGTACATCAATATTTATGCACAATTTAATGTGTAGAAATCATTCCAGTTACCATTCTTATAGCAGTGTTATCTTATTAACTCCTCCAACACTGACTTTTCATTATAATCCTTAAATATTTGGTCAATATGGATTAGAGGTGAATCTCCCCCTTGTTGTTTAGAATTACCAGCAGTTGCAGAGAGATTTTATGGAGGATGATCATGAACGAGCAGTGTCCGTGACTGCTCTGTCTGTCCAGTTCTTCACTGCCCCTACTCTGGTGAGTAGTGCTTGCCTTTTCTTTGTAACTGATAGCTGGCACTCCTTGCCTTTTTTGCCTTCTTAATAGAACTATGAGCGTTTGCAGAGTGATTATGTGACAGATGACCACGACAGAGAGTTTTCAATCGCAGACCTCTCGGTTCAGATATTCACAGTTCCTTCACTTGTAAGTACCGAAAGACTAAGAAGAACTTTCTTGTCTTCCATTAATAGAAGTAAAGCCTTAAAGTAATAAAGAACTAAAATCTGTATATTCCTGAATAGAATATTTTATTAATGGGAGATCAGACTTCAGACACCTTCAACCATTCTAGAACATATGCCTTCAATATATAATCTGGAGGGAAAAGGTTATTTAATCTGTACTTTCTCTTATTTCCCTGAGGTTTTGAATGATGAGTTAAAATGAAACTGATTGGCTTAACAAATTATCCATTAGAAACAGCATATTCTGTATAATCTCACATTTTGAGAAGCTTTCCCAATAATGGAATGGGTAGCTAACACAGTTGAATCACAATGATTGGGTGGTCTTGTACTAAGTTTTGCTAATTGCTCCAGAAGATATCTCTATGTTTTAGTTCTGTTCAGTAAATAAAATTCCTATCTAATTCATTTAGCAAAAATTTAATGAGCACCTACTATTATTAGGCACAGTTCTAGGCTTTGGGAATGCAAAGGTGAGCAAGAACAGACATGGTCCTTGCCCTCATGGAACTTAAAATAGTGGGGAAAACTCATATAGATGGTTAAGTAAAATTATAATGAAAACTCTGAAATTTGATTGTTTTAAGAAAGAATAATAGAAAGATCTGACTTTTTCCTACAATTGAGAGAGGGATTCTCTAAGGAAAGCATCTTTATGCAGGGTCATGAAGGGACCAGCACTTGAGAAAGTCCTGAAGTAGGAAAGTTCATATTCAGAGAATGCAAAGAAAGCCAGTATGGTTGAAGATCCATGAGCATGGAGTGAAATGAGATCAGAGGGTAGGCAGGGGCCAAATTGTATAGATCTTAAGAGTATTCTACATTTTTTTTATTAACAAGGTAATTTTCAGTTTTTTTAATGACTGTTTTTCCCCCAGATTACTTTATGTTCAAGGATGTAATCTAGTACAGTTGAAGTATCTCATTAAGGATTTTGGTTTTTATCTTAAGAGCATAGGAAGGCCTTGAAGAGTTTTCAGTTGTAGTTGTACTTACATCATCACATTTGTGATTTTTAAAATATCATGCTGTTTGTAATTTGGAGAACAAATTGGCAGGGGGCAAAAGTGAGTGTGGGAAACCTCGCTGGAAGCCAGGCCAATGATCCAGACAAGAATTGATGGTAACTGGAACTGGTATTGTGGCAGTGGGTATGAGTTGTGAGAGATACTTAGGTAAAATCTGCAGAACTGTCCAGATGTTGGGCTTGAGGGATATTACGGCTTGTGAGTGGCTGTTGGGCTTGAGAGAAAAGTTTAAAGGTGATTTCCAGGCTTTTCACTTGGAACCAAGTGGATATGGTACCACTTCCACAGGGAGTTTTGGAGAATGAGTAGGGTCTGTGAAGAGGGCAATCAAAGCTTTCAGTTTAGTCAGGGATGAGCTTGAGAAGCTTATGAAACAATCCCATGTGTTTTCAGTATTTTTCTCCTTTGTTGCTCTTTTTGTCTGTTCCCATGCTATTACCCAATTTTAATAATTTTAGCTTAATATTCCATTTTGATACTTACAGAGCTAAATCTCCTTTCATTGTTCTTTTACAAAAGTTTCTTAATTATTTTTAGGTCTTTTTTTTTTTTTAAGATGAACTGAAATCAGTTTGTCAATTAAAAAACACATTAGGATTTTGACTGAAAAGTTATATTTATAGATAATTTGGGAAGTACTGACATCTTTCCAATATTGAAAATTCCCATATAGGAACATAATTTGTCCCACTGTTCAAGTGTTATTTTATGCTATTAGAAAAAGCTACATAGTTCCCTTGTTCTGAGTCTTAAACATTTTCAAGTTAAGTTTATGTGTTATATATTTTTGATGCTATAGAAAATTAGATTTTTAATCTGATAGTGGCTGATATGTAGAAAAACTACTGATTTTTTTTTGCTATTATTAATATACAATTACATAAGCAACATTATGGTTACTAGACTCCCCCTACCATCAAGTCTCCAACACATACCCCACCACAGCCACTGTCCATCAGCGCAGAAGGATGCCACAGAATCACTACTTGTTTTCTCTGCACCATACAGCCCTCCCCGTATCCCCCTACCCCACCCCCACCCCCGCTACATTATGTGTGCTAATTGTAATAGCCCTTTTTCTCCCTCATCCCTCCCTTCCCACCCATCTTCCCCTGTCCCTTTATCTTTGGTAACTGTTAGTCCATTCTTGGGTTCTGTGACTCTGCTGCTGTTTTCTTCCTTCAGTTTTTCCTTTGTTCTTATACTCCACATATGAGTGAAATCATTTGGTACTTGTCTTTCTCCACCTGGCTTATCTCACTGAGCATAATACCCTCTAGCTCCATCCATGTTGTTGCAAATGGTAGAATTTGTTTTCTTCTTATGGCTGAATAATATTCCATTGTGTATATACACCACATCTTTATCCATTCATCTACTGATGGACACTTAGGTTGCTTCCATTTCTTGGCTGTTGTAAAGAGTGCTGCGATAAACATAGGGGTGCATATATCTTTTTCAAACAGGGCTGCTGCGTTCTTAGGGTAAATTCCTAGGAGTGGAATTTCTGGGTCAAATGGTATTTCTATTTTGAGTTTTTTGAGGAAGCTCCATACTGCTTTCCACAAAGGTTGTACTAATTTACATTCCCACCAGCAGTGTAGGAGGGTTCCCTTTTCTCCATGTCCTCGCCAACATTTGTTGTTTGTGTTTTGGATGTTAGCCATCCTCACTGGTGTGAGGTGATATCTCATTGTGGTTTTAATCTGCATTTCTCTGATGATTAGCAATGTGGAGCATCTTTTCATGTGCCTGTTGGCCATCTGAATTTCTTCTTTGGAGAAGTGTCTGTTTAGCTCCTCTGCCCATTTTTTCATTGGCTTATTTGCTTTTTGTTTGTTGAGGTGCATGAGCTCTTTATATGATTTGGATGTCAACCCCTTATCAGATATGTCATTTATGAATATATTCTACCATACTGTAGGATATCTTTTTGTTCTACTGATGGTATCCCTTGCTGTACAGAAGCTTTTTAGTTTGATATAGTCCCATTCGTTCATTTTTCCTTTTGTTTCCCTTGCCCGGGGAGACATGTTCATGAAGAAGTTGCTCATGTTTACGTCCAAGAGATTTTTGCCTATGTTTTTTTCTAAGAGTTTTATGGTTTCGTGACTTACATTCAGGTCTTTGATCCATTTTGAGTTTACTATTGTGTATGGGGTTAGTCAGTAACCCAGTTTCATTCTCTTACATGTAGCTGTCCAGTTTTGCCAACACCAGCTGTTGAAGAGGCTGTCATTTCCCCATTGTATATCCGTTGCTCTTTTATCATATACTAATTGACCATATATGCTTGGGTTTATATCTGGGCTCTCTATTCTGTTCCACTGGTCTATGGGTCTGTTCTTGTGCCAGTACCAAATTGTCTTAATTACGGTAGCTTTGTTGTAGTAGAGCTTGAAGTCAGGGAGCGTAATCCCCCCAGCTTTATTCTTCCTTCTCAGGATTGCTTTGGCTATTCGGGGTCTTTTGTGGTTCCATATGAATTTTAGAACTATTTGCTCTAGTTCATTGAAGAATGCTATTGGTATTTTGATAGGGATTGCATTGAATCTGTAAATTGCTTTAGGCAGGATGGCCATTTTGACAATATTAATTCTTCCTAGCCAGGAACATGGGATGAATTTCCATTTATTAGTGTCCTCTTTAATTTCTCTTAAGAGTGTCTTGTAGTTTTCAGAGTATAGGTCTTTGACTTCTTTGGTTAGGTTTATTCCTAGGTATTTTATTCTTTTTGATGTGATTGTGAATGGAATTGTTTTCAAAACTACTGATTTTTATATATATGTCTTGTATCTGGTCCTCTTATATTAACATTTCATCAAATATTTTGTATTGACTTCTTGGAATTTATAGCAATCTGAAAATAATAATTTTTGTTTCTAATATTTCAACTTTATTTTTCTTTCTTATCTGACTCCTTTAGTTAGAAACACTAGGGAAATTGTGTATATATTCTTTTATTCAAAACATTTATTTAGTGCCTTTATTAACTAGGCACTGTTTTGGGCACTGGAGATAAATGTAGCAGTTAACAAAACAGACAAAACTTCTTTCCCATGGATTTATAGTCTAATTGTAGAAAGACTGATACACCAACAGTTGCATAGTATTTATTATAAATCAAGTGTGAAGTGCTATCAAGTAGAAAAACAGGTTAAGCGGACAGAGAGTGACAGTGGAGGAGTCATATTTTATACAAGGTTATCAGAGAAGGCCTCTCAGAGAGGTGCTGTTTGAACAGAGCCTTGAAGGAAATGAGAGAGTGAGTGATGTGATTGATGGGAGAGCCTGCTGGGCAGAGAGAACAGCAAGTGCAGAAGTTCTGAGATGAATGTGCATTTGGCATTTTGGAAGAAAGAACCAAAACAGGCCAATGTTGCTGGAGTTGGTGAGGAAAATGGTTAATGAGGTCATTGGGTTTGGGGAAAGGGATGAAGGTGGGAGTAGACAGTGCCAGATCTCCAAGGCCATTGTAAGAACTTATGTCTCATCTAAAGAAAGTAGAAAAAAGAAATAAAGAAGAGCAGAAAATAATAAAACAAACTAAGCACAAAAGAGAAAAATCAACACAATCAAAAGTTGGTTCTTTGAAAGACCCAAAAAAGGGATAGATCTCTAGAAGACCAATAAGAAAAATAAATAAAATTTTCTACAAACTCATCTACAAAAAACTACAGATATTAAGTAGAAAATAACACAATATTAGAACCAACTTAAGTCAGTAAAATTGGAAATTTGATGAAATGAACAAATTCCTAAGAAAAACCACAGATTATTAAAAGAGAAACAATAAATAGAAAATTTTAATTAATATAAAAATCTCACAGAGAAGTCCCCAGGCCCAAATGGCTACATGGGGGAATTCTTCCAAATCCTTAAGAAAGAAATAACAACTGTCATAGATAAATTTTTCCAGGAAACAGAAAGAGAATATACTTGCCAATTTAGTTGAGTCCTTTATATTCTTAATACCAAAACCCAACAAGGCAATTACAAGAAAAGAAAATTACTAACTAATCTCTCTCACAGATGAGGTTGTACAAATCGAATCAGGAAATACAGAAGAAAGATAATACATCACAACCACATTTGGTTTGTTTCCTTAATGCAAGAGTAGTATAACATTTGAAAATAAAACCAACTGGCATAATTCACCTTATTAACAGACCAGAAGGAGAAAAAAATATCAAATGCTTTTCCTGAATCCCTGAAAATTAAACACTCATTCATGACTCAAAAAATACCTCATGGTAAGCTAGGAATGAAAGAGAACTTCGTTAATCTGATAGAGTACCGAAAAACAAAACATAAAGTAAAAACCCAAAGCAGCCATACTTACTGGTGAAATACCAAAAGCTTTTCCCTGATATGAATAAGAAAGATTCCTGCTTTGATTTCACCATATGGTGACTGCCATTTTTTTTGTAATTTCTTGAGATGGATATTTAAATCATTAACTTTCAGCCTTTCTTTTCTGATAAATGCATTTAAGACTTGAGTTTCCGTCTAAGCATAATTTTTGCTGCATCTCACCATTTTGTTATGTCCTATTTTCATGATTCAGTCAGAAAAACTAAGTTCCTTTATGATTTCTTCTCTGATCCATTTTTTCTTCTTTGGGATTGTACTTTTCAGAAATACATTGCTAAATCTCAAAACATTTAGGCATTTTCCAATTATTTTGTTAGGAATTTCTAGCTTAATTTCACAGTAGTCAGAGAACATGCTCTGATTTCAGTCCTTTGATATTTGGTGAGCCTTGCTTTGTGGCCCGAATGCTTTCAGATTTGGTAAATGTTCAGTATGGACTTGAAAATAATGTGTATTCTCTAATTTTTGGGTGCAGTGCTTTTATATGTCACTTAGGTCAAGCTTGTTAATTTTCATTGTCTATGTCTTTCATATACTTACTAATTTTTTGTCTGCTTGTTCTGATAGCTGTTGAAGCATGTTACAGTCTGCCATAATGATTGTTGATTTATCTTTCTCCTTTTAATTCTCTCAGTTTTTGCTTTATATATCTTAAAGCCATGTGATTAAATGCACACAAATTTAGAATTGTTGTAATTCCTAAGTTGACCCTTTTATCATTACAAATTCTCTCTTTTCATCTTAAATAATACTTTTGGACTTGAAGTCTAATTTATCTGATATTGCAGCAATAACTGCTTTCTTTTGGTTAGTGGTTATGTAGCGTATCTTTTCTATTGTTATATTTTTTACTTTTCTATACCCTTATATTTAAGTGTATCACTTATAAAAGGAATGTATTTGAGTTTTGTTGCTTAGCCCAACTGATACTCGTAATAATTTAATAAGATTACTTCTTTCTTCATCTTACTGTACTGATGGACAGTAACTGTAATGGGGCATTTGGGGGGGACTTGATAATAGAGGGGAGTCTAGTAACCACAGTGTTGCTCATGTGAAACCTTCATAAGATTATATATCAATGATACCTTAATAATAATAAATAAATAAAGATTACTGCTTGCTTAATGTGATTACTGATATGTTTGGCTTTATATTTACCACCTTACAATTTTTTTTCCATTTGACCCACCTACTTGTTTTTCTCTCCTTTTTTACTTTATTTTAGATTAAACATTAAATATTAAATAGACTTTAAATATTACTTTTTAAAAATACATATTTAAGAAACATTTAATATTTAAATATTTATTAAAATAATAAATGCTTATTTAATTTTCTTTATTTATAGTTGTACACTCACTTAATACTCTTTTAAGGGTCTAGAGCAGTTTATTCAAAGTATCAGTTACAATAAGATAATAAACAATTTGTACCAGAATGTGAATCACTACACTGCTGCTTTCAGCAAAAATCTTGCTATGAAAATGTCAGCTAAACTAAACTGTTGTGAATAGTTGATTTACCTGCTTGTGCAAACTTCTTTTCCCAACTGACAGCAAGCAATTTTCAGGCTGCTGGTCTACAGGCCACTCTTTGAATAGCATTGCCCTAAAGCTTACAGCATGTATTTTTGACTTACTACAGGCAGGCACCAGATTTCAGCCTCTCAAAGAGTTGGAAGGCTAGGTTCCACATTCAGCCTTTGTTGGTGTAGATGGCGCTAGAGGCACAATTTTTTTCTGTGGTGGTTGTCTATAGAGTGGAGGGGTTATTGTCTGAAAGTTTTCTGTCCTGGGTTAATCCTTCCCTGTGGCTAGAAAGCAGACTTTTGGGGGGACCTTTTTTTTTTAATCTGTGCCCATTGGCATTTCCAGGTTGCCAGCTTCTTCAGCTCCAAGTCCAGGATATATGCAGTGGGGAAGAAAAAGAACACCTAAGAGAACTCTGTACCACATCATTCCTCGGGTTCTGAGGTCCCTAGCCAGTCTTCCTTCTTGTCTCTACCTTTCAATCTTCTGATGTTCCTCTTGCATATAACGTGCAGTTTTTAGTTGTACTTACTGGAAAAACTACAGAAAAGTATATCTATTCCCTCTTCCTTGATCGCTGAATCGAAAGTTCGTCCTTTTTTTAAAAAAGATTCCAGTTTTCTGGTGAAATTTTGCATCTCTTTCCTCAATTTCCTGAACATGTAAATCATAGCTACTTTAAACTCATTGTCTTATAATGCCATTATCTGGATCATCTATAGTTCTACTCCTAATGTATTAATTTTTACTCCTGACTTTCAGTCATTTGGAATACTTGATAACTTTTTAGACATTTGTCTTACGGTTCAGCGGTTTTTCTTTGATCTACCTAGGTGTGGTTTTTTTATATTTAGAGGCACTGGAGTTTCTAGACACTAAATCTCTAGTCTGGTGCCTTTCTCAGTTTTTGAAATTTTGGGTTTATTCTTCTCAAATATAGTTTCTGCCCCATTCTCTCTGATAGGACATTGTTTATTAAAAATTCGTAGTCACTGCATAATGTCTTTCTCCCAAGAAGATTCCCCTTCATGGTGGGTAGGAAGAGTGAGGCAGATCACCTTAGTACAGTCAGGAATTACCATGACTCCAGGTTGTTTTGGCAGGACTCTGTTTTAATTTAGATTCATCCTTACCGCTGGGACATAACCTGGGTTCCCAGTTTGGAGCTGGAGTGTTCACTAGAGTTCATCTATAGGGTCCTGAACTCAAGTTTTGTTTCCTAAGCTTACTAAGACTGCCACATCACTGCTTTGCTCTTTTAGGCTTTCTGCTCTTATTAGACTGCTATCCAGCATAGCTTCAGAATTTTACAGACATCTTGAAGGGAAAACTGGAAGAAATTTGGACTCAGTTCCCACCTTTCTGTTCTTACAGGAATCCTGGCCTTTCCAACACCTTGGAAGAGCTCAAATCTCAGCAGGTTTTTCCTCCCTGTTACCAGCAGCTCTGAGACTTCTTGGGATCTTCAATCCCATCTTGCCCTGCCCCCCAAAGAGTCGAATGCTGAGGGGAAAGCAGCTGCAGAATATTGGCACAGCTCCCTGTGTTGTTACCCTTCTCCATGGTTTTCTCTCCGTGAATTCTTGTTTCCTCACCAGCTAATGATTTGAGGGGTTTTTTTAATTAATTATTTTCTAGCTGTTCTTGGTGGAAGTGTTTGTCAGCCTGAAGGACTAGATGTGAAGTAGGAGATGCAGTTTCTTGAAAAGGCACCATTAGTAATTCTTATGCATATCCCTGGGTAAAAATTACTTGCTCTGTATAGTAGTGAAATGTTTTGTAGCAGTGATAGAGTCCTATTAATAGATATCTTCTGAATCAGAATTATTTCATAGTTAACTTCATCTTCATTTTTAAATAATTTGGTGAAGAACCAGTACTGATAATTCAAGTGACTAGAGTATGTTACTGGTTCTAACTTATTTTATTCAGTGTGATAGTCTACATTATTCCCATATGCTCTATCATGTTTAGTTTAACTAAAAGTATGTGCACAGGCCATTATTACTCAATGACATTTTTAAGAGTCTTAGGGGGGAATTTGGCCCATTTTAAATATGCTCTTAGATCTGTGGTGAGCTTTGCACTAAAATATTGAATACAAATTACATAGAATGAAAAACTAATTAAGGTAAGTACCAGTATTTATTTTTAAAGCAAGTGGATTGTAGGCATAAAAATTAAGTAACTTTTTAGAATGATTGACAAGAGATACTAGATCTGTATAATAATGTTAGGTAATATCTCTTGAAAGGTTAGCAACTGTCTAGGCATGAGGTGATAAATCCTAGCACTTCTTTTCTGGTGTAAGCTTGGAAAATGTGTTTTCTTTAGTTACCATATTAGAAGTAGAAGTGCCTGAATAACTCCCTTTTAATGGGACGGTACTAATGGTCATCCACGTCTTTTAACTTTCATCTGAAACTGAAAATGCTTATAATAAGTGCCTTGGTTGGTGAGATTTATATAACACCAATAGTAAGTTGTCTTTCCATCAGACTTCCTCTTACTACTCCTTTTAAGTCTTGTAAGCAGGCTCCACACAGTTTTGTCTTAGGTCAGTGAGGTTGCACCATACTTACGTAACTTCCTCAAAATCAGCTAATATAGCAAACAAAAAACAAAAAGGAAAATCCTCTTACTTAACCTGTCAACAGTACCTCCCCTCCTTCAAACTTAATCTGAGTTTTCACTGTCTAGGAAAATTAACAGAAATTAATCCTGTTGATTTTGAGCTTTTTGGAGCCTAAGTCCTGGCAATGTGATGGTAATTAATAGTTTTTCAAAGGTATATTCAACTATATAGATTTTCTCCTTATCTGATGACCTTGTAACTTAACTTCTACATTAGGATACAATTTTACTGTATTCTGAAACATCTATAATCTGCATTTTTTGTTGTACTTTATGGTGCAACTTTCCATATTGCTAATTACCTGATAGTGACTAATGTGAGACCAAGGTAAGTAGTCACCCAGCACCAGTAACACCCTGAATTTAGGCTAGAAAAGTGGGGGAAATCCATGGTCTTATATATCAGAGTAATAAAGGAGTATTCAAAGTAATAATAGACCTCTCAACTTTACTGGTGCAGAAAAGGAAATGCAAATTGTTATGAAATAATGTGCAACTTCCTTCATAGTAAAATATGCAAATTAAAATGACAAAGATCAAAATATTTGAAGTTGCATTATGTTACTGAGGGCATGAAGGAGAAGTCACACATTGTAAATGGACATACAAGTTAGTAAGCTTTTTTGAGAAGACAATTTGATATCTTTGTGGGGAATGGTAGATACAATCATACAAGTCCATACTGATACCTAATTAATAACACTTAATCCATGTATTATAAATGTATATATGTGTGTAGATATACCTGTATGATCTGTTATACACACATTCACCATCTCTGGAAGGATATGCCAGAAAACTCCTAACAAAGATTGCCTTTGCAAGGGGGGACCTCATGAAATAGCAGACTGACTTTTTTACCTGTTGTTTTTGCATCACTTAAATGTATTTTCTTATTCAAAAATACATAGGAATGTGTATCTATACATAGAAGTAATAACAAAAAATAAATTTCAACTAAGGAGGTTAATGGGAAATACAGTTTCATACTGAGTTCTACAGAATCTGTGATAACCTCTGGATCCTAGAATAATTATACCCTACCATTATAGGTGTCTAAATGTCTCAGTTAAGGAAAATTTGCAGGCTGGTTCAGAACCCCCACCCTGAATTGTCTTTGAATAATGAGCCTTGGATCTGTCTCCTAACATTGTGGCATCTTTCTCCATGATATAATTGTTGCTTCATACATGTGGCATTTGGAGTAAGTAATTGTTATTTAGGAATACACCATAATGCATTTATAATATTATATAGTTGTGTTGGAAAAAGTTTAAACTGGAAGAGCTGACCAGTGTTGGTGACTTTTTTTTTTTTAAAGCTTCCTAGTAAATAGTTTTTGTTTACTATATATTCTGGTATTCTTTGTTTTAGGCCCGAATGCTCATCACAGAAGAAAACCTGATGACCATTATCATTAAGACTTTTATGGATCATTTGAAACATCGAGATACCCAGGGCAAATTTCAGTTTGAACGATATACTGCTTTACAAGCCTTCAAGTTTAAGAGAGTTCAGAGCCTTATTTTAGATCTCAAGTAAGCTTTTGTTTAATTATCAAACCAGTTGCAACTTGTAAAATGTCAGTGCTTATCCGTATATTAATTGTTGGTTTTATCTTGCCCAGGTATGTGTTAATTAGCAAACCAACTGAATGGTCAGATGATCTGAGGCAGAAGTTCCTAGAAGGGTTTGATGCCTTTTTAGAATTACTCAAATGTATGCAGGTATGTATAAACTGAAAAAGGAAATGCTCACTTTCCTTTTTCTGCTCTTTTTGTTCATTGAACACCTTTCTGTGTATGCATTTTTTTCATTTTGGGCACATTTCCAAAACAATAATTTGGATGGCTACAATTTGGACCAAGAAGTTTCTCTTTAATTGGAAGCTCTTAGAAAGGTGTAAAACAAATGAGATCCCAGCAAAGGTTCTGGCAGCTACTATTCTTCTATAATTTGTTACTCTTTTGGTTACTATACATTCTTTTTTGGGGATTACAAGTTTATTTTTTAAATATGCTTACACGGAAATACTGTCAAGTTAGTTATTTGAAAAACTGTAGTATTTGGGTTTTTTTTTTAATATTTCCATTTTTCCTTTTCTTTCCTTGATGTGATATTTATATAATAAAGTACAGAACTTTTCTCCCCTCTATTTAATTCTCTTTTTTGGAAACACCCCCATATACAAAATGGAATCTAGAAGCAGAAATCAACTGATATATTTAACTAGTTTTAAGTGTGAGAAGATAGATGACATCTCAAAATATCTGAGTAGTACCATTATGATTCCTTTAGTAGCCATCTGGCCTTCTTAAGAAAAGAAGCAGAAAAGTTGAACTGTTGTTTTTAGAAAATATGCTAGTTCGTGTGTCAGGTAATGGTTCATAGGTATTTAATTTTATTATAATACTTATGCATTTGTTCTTGCATCTGTAGAAACAGTATCTACTTTGGTCATTTTGAATACTCAAGATATCCTGTATTTTCTATTTAATCAGTTCTGGTGCACCAGGGAGGTGTGAGGCTTAGCTTCTAAAAAGTGGTATTCTTTTGTATTAAAAGCTGTTACCTTTTTCTTGTTTTGCTTTCTTTCAGTCTCTATGAAAACTTGGTTGCAGATTAGGAGCAATTATGAAAACTTTATTCTAGTATATTATAAAATAGATCTATAAATTCAGTAACATTTTAAAAGCCTGTCAAGTTTCTAACAACAATTTTTCCTGTAGATGATAGAGCTAAAAAAGAATTTGGTTTGTTGCAGTGAAGAATACATTTTATTGTCTGAAACATATACAAGATTGCCTCTAAAATAATTTGTTCTATACTGGGATTTTTTAATTTATATTTTAGAGAATGTTATATAAACATGGTAATTTAAGAAGTTGGGCTTCTCATACTACTTGAAGCTTCCTGTTAAAACTTTTTTGTTTTGTAATCAATATATATTTCTTCTACATTATTTCTTGTCTCCATGTAAGAGAACAAATGTAATTTTAATTCATTTAAAATCTTTTCACTTCTTTAAGGGAATGGATCCGATTACACGTCAAGTAGGACAACATATTGAAACGGAACCAGAGTGGGAAGCAGCCTTCACACTGCAAATGAAATTAACACATGTCATTTCAATGATGCAGGACTGGTGTGCTTTAGATGTGAGTTTCTTCTAGGGTGAGGAAATAGATAAATAGAAGAGGCGGACAATAAACAGATTCCTAAGTAAATTTTGAGGAGATGTAGAGGATTGTGGTGATGCTTAGCTCATAAAACAGCATACTTTTACTCTCTCACTGATAAATTCAATAAAAGTTAAAATTCTGAAGCCTCACAGAAAATAACTTGGAAAATAGAGGCGAAAGTAATCCACATTTTCTCTTCTGTTTTGAGCATATAAAAAGAATAATTTATAAATTTATCCAAAAATAATGTTTTGCCATTGGTTACCTTTGTTCTGTATCTTGAAATTATTTTGGCCTCCCTTTTGGCTATACAGATGAGAGCCTGTTTAAGTTGAGCGATCAGGGGAGGCTTCCATGAGATCTGGGCTATGTGTCGGAATAACTGACCAAAGAGTAAAGAATATTTCTGGCTGGGGGATAGCTGCATAATGCTCTGTGTGTAAGGAGTACAGTTGTTCCAGGAGCTGTGAGAAGGCTCTGGTTGGAGAACAGAGGCTGAAGGTAGAAAAGTGAACAGGGGCCGACCTTGAAGGTCCTTGGAGGCTGTAGAAAGAAGTTTGGATTTTACTCTAATTGAAGTGGGACACCATTAGAGGCTACCAAGCAGAAAAGTGATGTGATTCAATTCACATTAAAAAAAAGATTACTCTGTGGAGAATGGATAAATGGATAGAGGGGGCAAAAGTAGAAGCAGGGAATTTAATAGAGAGGTGGTTGGCTTTCCTTTGAGTTACTGAAGATAATCAGTGGCCGAGTTAGAGAAATTTACAAGGTGAAATTGCCAGCTTGGTAATAATAGATTGAACAATAGGGAATGAGGGAAAGGAAGGTATTATTGGAATCACTTCTAGATTCCAACAGCTATATAGAGATGTCTTTAAACTGGGGCACTGGAGAGGGACCAAGTTGGGGAAGGAAGATTGAATTTGATGTTGCCCATATTGATATTTGACATCCTTACTTGACATCATATTTAAGGTGCTTGGATTCAATGTTGTAGAAACCAAACCTTTTGAGTAACTTACGGAAACCCTCTTTTTTAGGAAAAAGTGTTAATTGAAGCTTACAAGAAATGCCTTGCTGTATTGATGCAGTGTCATGGTGGTTTTACTGATGGTGAACAGCCAATCACATTAAGCATTTGTGGACACTCAGTGGAAACTATCAGATACTGTGTTTCCAAAGAAAAAGTTAGCATTCACCTTCCAGTTTCTCGCTTACTTGCAGGTAAAGCAATTCTCCCTGAAAAAGAGCCCTGAAATTATCTTTTAAATTGTTTGTGGTTAATTTTTATTGAATACCCACTACACCTTGTCCTGAGAGTTTTACATGGATTAACTTATTTATCACATTGGCCTATGAAGTAGGTATTATTGTTTGCTTCACAGAAAGGAAGACTGAATGACTTGTTCAGTGTCTTGCATCAAAAAGAGTCAGAGTAGGAATTTTGAGCTAATCTGGCACCAGAAGCCATGTTTTTAATGACAATACCATAGTGCTTGCTTCTTCAGACTTCTTAACTGCAGAGAGCACACATTTTAGGTTTAACTCAACCCTGCTTCAAGTCTGTGTTGTTAAAATTCAAATCATTCCATCACTTAAGTGATTGCTAATAAACTGATACCACCCTAGATTTTCTCTCCCTCTAAGCTAGTTCTTACTCATTTATTCATAACCTTTTTAAGCAGCAGATCAAGAGTGAGTCCCAAATTGGGGTGATAAGTAGTAGAATTACAAGCTGTTTATACTTGGTAGAATATTTGAAGCTGCCACCTTGCAGCAGCCAAAATTTTTGAATATGCACATGTCCATCTCTACCAACTCATTTCAGCACAGCTTCCTTCCATATTTCTTGATTGCAGGAATTCTTATCCTGCTCACAACTCTTGTTCCCTTTAAATCTATTTTTAGCTCAGAGTAGAAAGGAAAAGTTCTAAAGGTAGATATGTTTACTTATTGTGGAATTTGTAATTTATCTCAGAAAGAGATTGATTTATTGTAAGAAATTGGCTCACACAGTTATGGGGCCTGGAAAATCTGAAATAACCCTGCAGGGCAGCCCAGTATGTGGCTCAGTAACTTAATATGATGTGAAAGTGTGTGTGTTTGTATAAGAGACTGTGGAGAATTGGTATCATTTCTTCCTTAAATGCTTGGTAGAATTCACCAGTAAAACCATATGGACCTGATACTTTACTTTTTGGAAGTTTGTTAACTATTGATTCAGTTTCTTTAATAGATACAGGTCGATTCTGATTACTTCTCCTTGTGTGAGCTTTGGTATTTGTGTTTTTCACAGAATTGGTCCATTTCATCTAAGCCATCAAGTTTGTGGGCATAGAATTGTCCATATTATTCCTCAGTTATCCTTTTGATGTCCATGGGATCAGTAGTAATGATCCCTCTTTCATTTCTGAAAGCATTTGTTTCGTTGTTCCAAAATTATCACATTATGCTACTGATAGTCTTTTGGATTCCAGCAGTCATGGCTTATTACTGAAATCGTGGTGATTTAAAATAACTTAGACATCTGAATATCAACTAGAGGAACAAATAAATACTTAGAATGAAATTGTGATTGTAGGAGGAAATCTTATATTCCTATAACTTGTTCAGGCCCAGTTTTCTTTTTTTTTTGTAAGTGCTTTGAGCACACTGAACTATTGATCCTCAACATAGGCAAGTGACAGCATCATGTTGTAAAACGTATTCAACTAGAGTGCAGGAAAGTGGGTCCTGTCTCCAACTCACCTGCTGATATTTTCTGCCTTTAAAAATCTGAGTGGAAGCTGTTGATGAAAGTTTCCAAAGGGACAATAGTCAATACTCTGAAAATGTACTAATTTCTGCTTACATCTTTTCCTTCCTCGAATCTCAGTGAACATTTTTGAGCATTCTGTCTCACTGTATTTGACAAATCTTGGCCTGAATGCTTATTCTGTATTGGAGAGCTACGTAAGCACACACAAAACAGCTCGAGAAAACTTGGAGTGTGTGTTAATGGATCTTAAGTGGCAAATGCTGAGTACAAGTTATTAGGATGGGATTCATAATGCAGGTCTTCCTGGACAAGGAAAGCCTCAAACTAGGCTTGACCAAGCGGCCAACATCTATTGGTAAATTGTAAAAATCATTCTCTGTTTAGACAACATAAACTACACAATTCTTAGTTAACAAAGTTAACTAATGTTGAGCTATAAAAGAGCCCTTTGCAGTTAGGAACTAATGAGGCTTCGATCCTAAACTGGAAGTTCTAGGGAACTTAATTCTGAGGTCAGCATCAGTGCAGACCGTGAATCCCAGGGCCACTTTCTCTGTTCAGTTGCCAGAAGAATCAGTCTCTTCCACTATACTTTAAATGGGAACAAACTCCATGGCCCAGAGAAATATGACTCTTAAAATTTACATACCATTTATAAATTGCTTTGATAGTTGATATAGCTGCTTTTGCTACATTTGTCTAACATTTACTTCTATAAAATGTCATCAGTGTATGTTGTTGATATATGTAATTAAGACTCTAGTTCTAAGTGTGCCTTTGATGCAGAAGTTCATGAGAAATAACAATTGAAAAGCTTCATTCATGGATGCAATTCATTTTTATATCTTAATTTCTAACGTGATAACTTCTCAAAGACAAAGAGAAAAGAAGTTAGATGTAAAGTTGAGTGAATATTTTGGACTTTTTTTCCTAAATGATTTTTACTTATAGATATGCCTTTTTGTTTGTTCTTCCATGCAGGTTTGCATGTATTATTAAGCAAAAGTGAAGTGGCATATAAATTTCCAGAGCGCCTACCTCTAGTAAGTAGTACTAACATTTAAAAGTAAAGACCTCTTTATTCTGTTTCATGTATTTGAAATAACTTTGAAACAAACTTTATTAGGGGTCTCCAGAGAAAAGAACCAATAAAGAGAGAGTGTGTGTAGAGAGAGAGACAGAAAGAGATTGATTTATTGTAAGGAATTGGCTCACACAGTTATGGGGCCTGGAAAATCTGAAATAAACCTGCAGGGCAGCCCAGTAGGCTGCAGACCCAAGGAAGAGTTGATGTTGCAATCTGGAAGCAGAATTTCTTCGTCCCTGGGGGAACCTCAGTCTTTAAGGTCTTCAACTAATTGGATGAGGCCCACCTATGTTACTGAGAGCAATCTGCTTTACTCAGTCTACTGATTTAAATATGAATCATATCTACAAAATACCTTCACAACAAACTCTAGACTGGTTTAATCAAAAACTAGGTACCATGGCCTAGCCAAGTTGACACATAAAATTAAGTGTCACACAAAACTATCTTAAAATAATTTTTTTTGGTATCATTAATCTACAATTACATATGCAATATTATGGTTATTAAACTACGCACTTCATCAGGTCCCCCCCACCAACCTCATTACAGTCACTGTCCATAAGTGTAGTGAGATGCTATAGAATCACTACTTGTCTTCTCTGAGTTGTACAGCTCTCTCCGCGCAGCCCCAACATTACATCTGCTAATCGTAATGCCCCTTTTTCCCCCTTGTCCCTCCCTTCCCGCCCATCCTCCCTAGTCCCTTTCCCTTTGGTAACTCTTAGTCCATTCTTGGGTTCTGTGAATCTCCTGCTGTTTTTTTCTTTAAGTTTTTTTCTTTGCTCTTATGTTCCACATATGAGTGAAATCATTTGATACTTGTCTTTTTCCACTTGGCTTAGTTCACTGACTATAATACCCTCTAGCTCCATCCATGTTGTTGCAAATGGTAGGATTTGTTTTCTTCTTATGGCTAAATAACATTCCATTGTGTATATGTACCACTGCTTCTTTATCCATTCATCTACTGATGGACACTTAGGTTGCTTCCATATCTTGGCTATTGTAAATAGTGCTGCGATAAACATAGGGGTGCATATGTCTTTTTCAAATTGGGCTGCTGCATTCTTAGGGGAAATTCCTAGAAGTGGGATTCCTGGGTCAAATGGTATTTCTATTTTGAGTTTTTTGAGGAACCTCCATACTGCTTTCCACAATGGTTGAACTAATTTGCAGTCCCACCAGCAGTGTAGGAGGGTTCCCTTTTGTCCACATCCTCGCCAACATTTGCTGTTGTTTGTGTTTTGGATGTTGGCCATCCTCACTGGTGTGAGGTGATATCTCATTGTGGTTTTAATCTGAATTTCTCTGATGATTAGTGATGTGGAGCATCTTTTCATGTGCCTGTTAGCCATCTGAATTTCTTCTTTGGAGAAGTGTCTATTCGTGTCCTCTGCCCATTTCTTAATTGGATTATTTACTTTATGTTTGTTGAGGTGCGTGAGTTCCTTATATATTTTGGATGTCAACCCCTTATCGGATACGTCATTTATGAATATATTATCCCATACTGTAGGATCTCTATTTGTTCTACTGATGGTGTCCTTTGCTGTACAGAAGCTTTTCAGCTTGATATAGTCCCACTTGTTCATTTTTGTTTTTGTTTCCCTTGCCCGGGGAGATATGTTCATGAAGAAGTCGCTGATGTTTATGTCCAAGAGATTTTGCCTATGTTTTTTTCTAAGACTTTTATGGTTTCATGACTTACATTCAGGTCTTTGATCCATTTTGAGTTTACTTTTGTGTATGGGGCTAGACAGTAGTCCAGTTTCATTCTCTTACATGTAGCTGTCCAGTTTTGCCAACACCAGCTGCTGAAGAGGCTGTCATCTCCCCATTATATATCCAAGGCTCCTTTATCAAATATTAATTGACTGTATATGTTTGGGTTAATGTTTGGATTTTCTATTCTGTTCCACTGGTCTGTGGGTCTGTTTTTGTGCCAATACCAAATTGTCTTGATTACTGTGGCTTTGTAATAGAGCTTGAAGTCAGGGAGCGTAATTCCCCGTTTTATTCCTCCTCAGGATTGCTTTGTCTATTCGGGGTCTTTTGTGGTTCCATATGAATTTTAGAATTATTTGTTAGAGTTCATTGAAGAAGGCTGTTGGTAGTTTGATAGGGATTGCATTGAATCTGTAGATTGCTTTCTGTAGTATAGCCATTTTGACAATATTTATTCTTCCTAGCCAAGAGCGTGGGATGCATTTCCATTTGTTAGTGTCCTCTTTAATTTCTCTTAAGAGTGTCTTGTAGTTTTCAGAGTACAGGTCTTTCACTTCCTTCGTTAGGTTTGTTCCTACGTATTTTATTCTTTTTGATGCAGTTGTGAATGGAATTGTTCTTCTGATTTCTCTTTCTGTTAGTTCATCATTAGTGTATAGGAAAGCAACAGATTTCAGTGTGTTAATTTTGTATCCTGCAACTTTGCTGAATTCAGATATTAGCTCTAATAGTTTTGGAGTGGAGTCTTTAGGGTTTTTTTATGTACAATATCATGTCATCTGCAAATAGTGACAATTTGACTTCTTCTTTACCAATCTGGATGCCTTGTATGTCTTTTTTATGTCTGATTGCTGTGGCTAGGACCTCCAGTACGATGTTGAATAACAGTGGAGAGAGTGGGCATCCCTGTCTTGTTCCCGATCTTATATGAAAAGCTTTCAGCTTCTCACCATTAAGTATGATGTTAGCTGTGGGTTTGTCATATATGGCCTTTATGATGTTGAGGTACTTACCGTCTATACCCTTTTGTTGAGAGTTTTAATCATGAATGGATGCTGAATTTTGTCAAATGCTTTTTCAGCATCTATGGAGATGATCGTGTGGTTTTTGTTCTTCTTTTTGTTGATGTGGTGGATGATGTTGATGGATTTTCGAATGTTGTACCATCCTTGCATCCCTGGGATGAATCCCACTTGATCATAGTGTATGATCCTCTTCATGTATTTTTGAATTCGGTTTGCTAATATTTTGTTGAGTACTTTTGCATCTACGTTCATCAGGGATATCTGTCTGTAATTTTCTTTTTTGGTGAGGTCTTTGCCCGGTTTTGGTATTAGAGTGATGCTGGCTTCATAGAATGAGTTTGGAAGTATTCCCTCCTCTTCTATTTTTTGGAAAACTTTAAGGAGAATGGCTGTTATTTCTTCTCTATATGTCTGGTAGAATTCAGAGGTGAATCCATCAGGTCCGGGGGTTTTGTTCTAGGGTAGTTTTTTGATTACCGATTCAATTTCGTTGCTGGTGATTGGTCTGTTTAGTTTTTCTGTTTCTTGCTTGGTCAGTTTTGGAAGGTTGTATTTTTCTAAGAAGTTGTCCATTTCTTCTAGGTTTTCCAGCTTGTTAGCATATAGATTCTCATAATATTCTCTTATATTTCTTTGTATTTCTGTGGGGTATGTCATTATTTTTCCTTTCTCATTTCTGATCCTGTTTATGTGTGTAGATTCTCTTTTTCTCTTAATGAGTCTGGCTAGGGGTTTATCTATTTTGTTTATTTTTTCAAAGAACCAGCTCTTGGTTTCATTGATTTTTTCTATTGTTTTATTTTTCTCAATTTTATTTATTTCTTCTCTAATCTTTATTATGTCCCTCCTTCTGGTGACTTTGGGCCTCATTTGTTCTTCTTTTTCCAATTTTAGTAATTGTGTCTTTAGACTATTCATTTGGGATTGTTCTTCCTTCTTTAAATAGGCCTGAATTGCAATATACTTTCCTCTTAGAACTGCCCTTGCTGCATCCCACAGAAGTTGTGGCTTTGTGTTGTTGTCATTAGCCTCCATATATTCTTTGATTTCTGTTTTGATTTGGTCATTAACACTTTGATTAATTAGGAGAATGTTAAGTCTCCATGTATTTGTGAGCCTTTTTGATTTCTTTCTAAAATTTATTTCTAGTTTTATACCTTTGTGATCTGAGAAGTTGGTTGGTAGAATTTCAGTATTTTTTAATTTATTGAGGTTCTTTTTGTGGCCTAGTATGTGGTCTATTCTGGAAAATGTTTCATGTGCACTTGAGAAGAATGTGTATCCTGTTGCTTTTGGGTGTAGAGTTCTGTAGATGTCTGTTAGGTCCATCTGTTCTAGTGTGTTGTTCCATGCCTCTGTGTCTTTACTTATTCTCTGTCTGGTTGATCTGTCCTTTGGAGTGAGTGGTGTGTTGAAGTCTCCTAAAATGAGTGTATTGCTTTCTATTTCCTCCTTTAATTCTGTTAGTATTTGTTTCACATATGCTGGCACTGCTGTGTTGGGTGCATATATATTTATAATGGTTATATCTTCTTGTTGGACTGACCCCTTTATCATTATGTAATGTCCTTCTTTATCTCTTGCTACTTTCTTTGTTTTGAAGTCTATTTTGTCTGATACAAGTACTGCAACACCTGCTTTTTTCTCCTTGTTGTTTGCATGAAATATCTTTTTCCATCCCTTCACATTTCGTCTTTGTATGTCTTTGGGTTTAAAGTGAGTCTTTTGAAGGCAGCATATAGATGGGTCTTGTTTTTTTATCCGTTCAGTGACTCTATGTCTTTTGACTGGTGCATTCAATCCATTTACATTTAGGGTGATTATGGATAGGTATGTACTTTTTGGTATTGCAGGCTTCAGGATCGTGGTTACCAAAGGTTCAAGGTTAACTTCCCTACTATCTAAAAGCCTAACAACTAACTTAATATGCTATTACAAACACAATCTAAAGGTTCTTTTTTTGTTTGTTTCTTTCCTCCTTTTTCTTCCTCCTCTATTGTTTATATATTAGGTATCATATTCTGTACTGTTTGTCTATCCCTTGATTGACTTTGGGGATAGTTAATTTAATTTTGCTTTTGCTTAGTAATTAGCTGTTCTATTTTCTTTACGGTGGTTTTATTACCTTTTGTGACAGCTATTAAACCATAGGAACACTTCCATCTATAGCAGTCCCTCCAAGATACACTGTGGAGATGGTTTGTGGGAGGCAAATTATCTCAGCTTTTGCTTACCTGGGAATTATTTAATCCCTCCTTCAAATTTAAATGATAATCCTGCCGGATAAAGTAATCTTGGTTCAAGGCCCTTCTGCTTCATTGCATTAAATACATCATGCCACTCCCTTCTGGCCTGTAAGGTTTCTGCTGAGAAGTCTGATGATAGCCTGATGGGTTTTCCTTTGTATGTGAACTTATTTCTCTCTCTGGCTGCTTTTAATAGTCTGTCCTTATCCTTGATCTTTGCCATTTTAATTACTGTATGTCTTGCTGTTTTCCTTGGGTCCCTTGTGCTGGGAGATCTGTGCACCTCCATGGCCTGAAAGACTTATCTTCTTCCCCAGATTGGGGAAGTTTTCAGCAATCACCTGAAAGACACTTTCTATCCCTTTTTCTCTCTCTTCTTCTGGTACACCTATAATGCGAATATTGTTCCGTTTGGATTGGTCACACAGTTCTGTCAATATTCTTTCAGTCTTATAGATCCTTTTTTCTCTCAGTGCCTCAGCTTCTTTGTATTCCTCTTCTCTAGTTTCTATTTCATTTATTGTCTCCTCCACCGTATCCAATCTGCTCTTAATACCGTCCATTGTGTTCTTCAATGATTGGATCTCTGACTGGAATTCATTCCTGAGTTCTTGAATATCTTTCCATACCTCCATGAGCATGTTAATGATTTTTATTTTGAACTCACTTTCAGGGAGAGTCATAAGGTCCATATCATTTAAATCTTTCTCAGGAGTTGTATTCATAATTTTACTCTGGACCAGGTTCCTTTGGCATTTCATATTTGTGTATGGCGCCCTCTAGTGCCCAGAAGCTCTACTCTCTGGAGCTGCTCAGCCCCTGAAGCAATGTCGGGGATTGTAGGGGAGTGGTGTTGGTGCCTCTGGGGTGGAAAGGGCTGTTTCCTGGTTCTTGGCTGCTGTGCCTGTCTCCACTGCCTGAACCAGTGGGCTGAGCACAGAGGTATAAGCCTCTGTGCTTTGCGTTTTTAGTTGCTGTAGACAGATCTTCCCTCTGGCCGGCCTAACACCAGGGAAGGATTTCCGGGTTTGCAAGCCCGGTGGGGCTGGCCAGGAGAAAGGCGCACTAGTCTGCCTGTCACAGGAGGGGTTCTTGGAGCTGTGTAGGCAGCCAGGGAGCTGGAGCACCTGAAGATTGTGAAAGCTCCCAACCTGCTGGGCAGAGTGCACCCAGACAATTTTGTCTGCCAGTCCTTTCTCCTGAGCAGTAAGCTCTGTGCAATCCTTGCCCCTTTAGCAGCCCTCTTGCTAAGGGCTTCTTTGTTAGGAAGTCTCTCAGACTGCCCGCCTTTCTTTTGTTCCAGAGCAGCTGGGTATGGATCCCTGCTTTCACAAGCAGCTGGAATCTTAGTCTGTCCAGGAATTCTGCCTGTCTTAGCTTTCCAACCCCCTAATTACAAGAGTATCATGCAAGCACCATGATATGTAGGTTTGTGCTCCCAGAGCAGATCTCCAGAGTTAGGTATTCAGCACTTCCACATCCCCGCTCCCTCCCTGCTCCATTCCTGTTCCTCCTGCCGGTGAGCTGGGGTGGGGGAAGGGCTTGGATCCGCAGACCACAGCTTTAGTATGTTACCCTTTTCTGTGAGGGCTGCTCTTGTCCCCAGGTGTATGCAGTTTGTTGCCGTCATCTTTCCCGTTGCTCTTTCAAGAGTAGTTGTAGTAGCTTTATTTTCATATTATATGAGGTTTTAGGAGGAAGCCTCTTTCTCACCTCTCACACTGCCATCTTTAATCCAATCTGATCCCCTTAAAATAATTTTGACTTGTGTTTTATATAAAGCCTCTGTCTATAACAGCCTATCTTCTCTATGGAGTTGAGGTTTTTGTGTGGTTTTTTTTTTGTTTATACAGAGTGAACTTAGCCCACCCATGTTGATAGAACATCCTCTTAGATGTCTTGTTTTATGTGCCCAAGTACATGCAGGAATGTGGAGAAGAAATGGGTTCTCTCTAGTAAACCAGGTAAGTGTTTTTTAATTCTGTAGAAATTTTTTAATCCATTCCTTGACTTTTATGAAGGTTGTAATTCTCAATGTACTTAAGTCATTGAAAACTGAGTATCTCTATTAAAATTGTTTGGGAAGATTAATGTAAAAGTAAACCAAAAAGTTTTTTAGAACTTCTATTTGTACTTTGTCAAAAAGTAATACCAAAAGTAGAAATGAACTTAATTTTACAGCAACGTTGTATATTTAAAAAACCATAATAATAATAAGATTTCATATACTTAAGTTAAATTGGATTAAGAGGTAAAGGTACCATTGTATAGCTCTGAATTGAGGTTTTAATTCTTAAACCTCACCAAGGTGTAGTATACTTTTTTTTTAATTCCCCATTTTTGGTAGTTATCAACTTTACTGAAAGAACTTTGTTGGGAGACCCAGAAAGTTGGCTACAAAATGTGAGCCATAGAGTGACCACTGTAATCTGGAAATTTCTAATTAATAACTAAGATACTAAAATAAAAGGTAATGTTAACTGTCAGGGAACCATACTGTGTATATGTGCATGTGTGTGTGCACACACACGCACATGTGCACATGCTAGCACAAAACCCGTGTACTCTTGGGGTGTGGAGAGAGGAGGAACTGCAAAATAAAAGCCTGTTTACCCAACATAATTAATTTTTTTTTTTAGATCTATTACTACCATAATGTGAAATGCAGACGTGAAATGTTTGACAAGGATATAGTAATGCTTCAGGTAATGAATTAAAAGCATTAAACTTAAAGGTTGTGGGGAGTGTTTTTCTTGTTATTTCCATGAAACCAAATTACTTATGATCACTCCCAAATCTATAACTCCAGCCTAGCCCTAATTACTGAGCTCCAGACTCTTAGGGCTAACAGCCTATAGAACATTTCCATCTAGATTTCCTGCACACAACTCAGATTTTACATATCCAAAATAACTATTCTTATTTCCCCCATACTTTCTTCCTATCTTGGGTTCCCTACCTTGGTGAATTTTTCAACAATCTGTAGGGGTGTTAGAGTCAGAAACCTAAAAGCCATTCTTTCTTTGTCCTATAGTTAAAGACCCAAACCCCTTAAACTGATTTTTACGATACTTAACTATGTTACATTTCCTTGGAATTGCCATTCTCTCTCCAAAGTCTTAAATTGCCATGTTCTCATCTAAGTCTTAAATGCTGCACATTTATTTCTTTTATTCCTTAGATTGCCCACCACACTCACTTCCTTTTCCATTTACTTAGTAACTTATTTTCTGCATGTCTTAGTGTTTAGTGCCACTTTCCCTAGGAAGCCTTCCCTGACACACTAAAATGTGGCTAAATACCCCTTTTGGGAGGGCCCATAGCATGGTGGCTTATCCTCATAGCATTCATAACTGGATTGTGGTTGCCTGGTTACTTTTGTCCCCTTCACTAAAACATGGCAACTGTATCTTGGTCCCTTTTTGTCCATTGTGCGTAACACAATAGTTGTCACATAGTAGTTTTTCCATATTATTGCTGAATGGATTTAGAAATTACAGAAAAAGTTACATAATGTAAATTTCAAAAAAAATTTATTGGTTCAAAATTAAAATCCAGGTTGATTTAGAATTTATACTAATGGAATTAAAGGAGAATCGAAACTAATATTTAAAAGCTGTCTCTTCAGTTAATACAGTTTTTATCAATAAAAATTAGTTTGAGAGTTCTTAATAAGAATTAATGTGGTATGTGTAAAAAAGAGTAGAAGCTTAATGGCCATGCCACATTTCTCTCAGAGTCCATACACCAGACAGTGATAAGAAACCTAGAAATCAAACTTCAGACCTGAATTCGTAGGGATACAATTAATTTAAACTATTAAAAGGAAAGAAAACACACAGTCCATGTTATTCTGATACGTAAAAATAAAAATTTTTACCAGTTTAGATTCCTGTCCAGACTTGTAACTACCAAAAGTTGGGATTGAAGCTAAATGGGTTTCTTTGATTAAGATTGGTAAACAGGCTGCTTTCTCTTGTGCAACCAAAATATCTCTTGCCAATTGTTTAGCAGACCTTTTGACCTTCCTCTTTTCCTTTATCTCAAAAAAAAAAAAGACAGGTGTCTCCATGATGGATCCAAATCATTTCCTGATGATAATGCTCAGCCGCTTTGAACTCTATCAGATTTTCAGTACTCCAGACTACGGAAAAAGGTTTAGTTCTGAGATTACGCATAAGGTAAGCGCATGTTTTATGAGACCACAACATACCATTCAAGAAGCATCTGTCATTCTTTTGGGTTCTCTTAAACATCTGAGATAATACAGTATTTGTACTCTTGTCTCTGAACTTCATCTCCCTCCACTTGTTACAGGATGTAGTTCAGCAAAACAATACTCTAATAGAAGAAATGCTGTACCTCATTATAATGCTTGTTGGTAAGTTTGGATTGTTGGAGGCATTTATAAATTATATAGGCTTTTGTGATAATAAATAGTTCAGAATTTCTGAACTATGTTTCTTTTGAGTGGTTACTCATTTTTAGGGAAGGGAGATTAGCAGATCATCTTTTTCTCCCCTCTGGTAGCTGTATGTTGGGAGTAACCGCACTGTGGTGCTTTGGAAAAAGGAGAGGGTGCAACTGCTGAAGCATAATAAACTGGGAGAGTCTTTGTTTTGGAGCAAAAAAGAAAGCAGGAGAATTTTTTTTTTATTAAGGTGTCATTGATATACAATCTTATGAAGGCTTCACAGGAACAACATTGTGGTTTCAACATTCACCCAGATTATCAAGTCCAGCCCTCCTTGCCCCTTTGCAGTCACTGTCTATCGGTGTAGTAAGATGCTACGGAGTCAATACTTGTCTTCTCCATGCTGTACTGCCTTCCCTGTGATCTACCTATATTGTGATTGCAAAGCAGGAGAATTTAGTAAGCAAGACTAGGATATTTAGAAACTATTTACTTTTAGTGTATATCTTAGCTATCTTTCCCTCCATGTTTTGTGATGCAAAAGTGTCGTCTTGCCTTCAAATATATAATGCCAGTTTAACAGAGATCTATGGCTAGTAGATGCAGATTTCTTACTGCCTTTATTTTCAGTCCTATTGCCTCCATCTTTCTTATTATTTTATCCTTTACCTTCTCCCACCTCCACTGCTATATTAAACTCTCTGCAGTCCATAGAGCAGAAAGCCCTGGCTGGCTGCTGTCAGGATGTTATACCAATGAAGGTCTCAGAAGGTGATACCTTATTTACCACTAAATAGAAGGACAGAAGAAGGCTCTCCCTTCCTGCTGCCATGTGCTAGATGGCATGAAAACAGTTCCCTAGGCTACTGATGCAACTACTGCTGTACCAGTTCTTGACCACATCTGATCCCTTCCCACCTTCTGCTCCCATCCTTTCAAAATAGCATCTAGAGTTCTCTCTTTCTGCCGAAAGCCTTCCCTCACCTGTTGTATCTGAGACTCAGAAGTATGGTTGGGAGCTGCTCCTGTCCTTCTTGTTGCCAGAACAGTCATTGTTTTCACATCATGCAAAAAGAAAAATAGAGTGTATTGCGTGGATTAAAACTGTATACCACAGAAGTATTGTGATTATGTTAAATGTGTGTGTATATACTTTTTTATCATTGACAGGAGAGAGGTTTAGTCCTGGAGTTGGACAAGTAAATGCTACAGATGAAACTAAGCGAGAGATTATCCATCAGTTGAGCATCAAACCTATGGCTCATAGTGAATTGGTAAAGTCTTTACCTGAAGATGTAAGTAACTACATTTTTAAAAAGAAAATTATAGAAATCCTTCCCTACCTGTCAGTCTAGTATGTATCGATTTACTTCTGTACACCTTTTCTACAATTGTAAAGCTATAGTTATAAGACATGTATAATTCAAGTCATTCTTATTAGAAATAATTAGAAAAAGAGAATACTAGGGACTGGTATAGAAACAGAATCTTTTACATTAAAGCCTCAAAAGAGCTAAGGGTGCTGAATAAAAGGAAACCTGGTCCTAAAATCTGAATTTATGTGTCCTTTAGAGAGAGGTTGTTACAATGTCTTCAGTAAAAAAGTTGCAATGGATAGAGATAATGCTTTATAACCTAGTATATTAAGGAAAGGAGTGAGAAATAAAGTTTTCCAGAGCCTTTTCCTTCTGCAGTATGCAAAGATTCTCCTTAGGGAGCCGTCTCTCTCAGTGTAGTGAATGGAGTAAGACTCACATGGGCACTCATAGGTTAATTGTAACTGTTTTTCCTCCCAGGATCTTAAGTTCCTCAGCCACCTATTTTTCAGTGTTGGGGCTTCTTAGAAAGCTAACACTTAATCACTAGGAAAGCACTTTATTTTCATTGAGACTTTACAAAATGTTTTCCCAAATCAGAAACAGATCAAAATTTTCAACCTTAATGTTCATTCTTCTGGAATTTAAACCTGTATTTATTGCATAGTAATTAATACTTCTTATAAACTTTGTAATATGAAAATTTCAAACATCTACAGAAGTAGGAAGCATAACGAACCCATCACTATCTTCAACAGATGAGCAGTCTTGTTTTACCTGTACTCCAACCACTAATCCCTATTCCCCCACTGGATTGTTTGTAGAGAATACCAGGTTTTACCATTTCATCTGTAAACAGAATTGTATACATCTAGAGCTCTCAACCAGGGACCCTTTGGCAATTCTGCTTACTCAGGGTGTGTGGTACTACTGGCATCCAGTGAGCACTGGCCAGGGAGACGGGTAAACATCCTCCATGCTCAGGACAGTCCCCACAACAAAAAAATCATCTGGTTCAGTGTCAGTAGTGGCACAGCTGAGACACTCAACTAAAAGATAAGGATTATAAGAAAACGTGCCTACTTATATGTCATTATCATACCTAAAAAAAAGCCCAATAATTAATAATCTTAAAATCACTAAATATCCAGTCAGAATAAAAAACTTACACTTTTTAATTTAGAAAATGAATCCTGAGTTGTTAGGTGAGGAAGCAGTTATACTTTCACTTAGACTTTAAAATAAGGAAGAATAAAATATAAAACAGCATTTTAAAATACACCTTGTTCAAAGTGATCACTATATTTACCAAACCTTTTTGACCAGAAAATTCTTTATTCACAGAATTCCTATTAATTCTTATTATGAATGAGATATGATTACTGAAATACTATTTTACTAAAATAGATAAGAAATTAGTGTAACTATTTTATAAAATATTACAAATTATCTTACATAAATTTTGTTTAAATGTGTGTGCTTTGTGTTTTTAATTTAATCCCTTTGTGCTGTCACCTTGATTCATATGGTAGTGACTTGTTTTCAGTTATATCAATATGAATGAGTGCTAGCTTACCAAATAAGTTTCCCTGATTCATTCAATTCTCATCTATAAAAACTGGAATAATAATATGTCTGCTTTAGTGAGTTGCTGTGAGGCTAAATGTGATAAATACTGTTACTAACATGAAACATTTATTTCCTATGCCTTTAGGAGAACAAGGAGACTGGCATGGAGAGTGTAATTGAAGGAGTTGCCCATTTCAAGTGAGTTTACTTGCTATTTTTTTCATGTTCATTTTTTTTTATACATTCCTTTTTCTTAGAGTGTTTCCCTTGATGAAACTAAGAATGAAATTGTTGCTTTCAGACACTGACACTTTCAAAAATATAATTCTGAACTAGATTTCTCACTGACATTTCACTTTTATGGTCTTGCCCTGTGCTCAGCAATGTAAAGTAGCTTTATAAGAGTTTTCATTGTACTCAGAATAGGTGTTTGTATCTGATAATTTAAGATAATTGAGATTAACCTAAGTAAATGTACTGAGCTCTCTTAAAATTTCTTCCTTTGTCTCCATTTGTAATATGATTGCTGCCTTCTCTAGTCTCCACTGTGTTGCCCAATCAATAAACTAGTTCATATCTTAAAGTTGTTAAGGTAGATTTTTTTTTTGCAATGCTAATTTTTTTTTAATATTGGTGATATACAGTTTTACATTGGTTTCAAATATACAACACAGTGTTTCAGCAGTTACCCATATTATTAAATACCTCCTCCAGTACAGTTGCTATCTGTCAATGTAGAAAGATGTTACAGAGTCATTAATTATATTTTTCTTGCTGTACTGTTGAGGTAGATTCTTAATCCTGCTTTTTTCCTTGCTCCCACCTCAATGGCAATGTCTTTATTTTTGTTGATTATAAAGACAATACATGCTTTTAGAGAAAATACAGAAAATAGTATAGAAGACATTCTCTAAACCCTAAGAGTGTACCTAGTTTTTCCCACTTGGTAGAACTTATTGCGGACATCTTTACATGTCAACATAGAGAAATTAACATCATTTTTACTGGTGTTCAGTTGTTTGGCAATGCCATTAATGTATAACCTATTCCCTCTTGTAATATTTAAAATTGTTGCCACTACAGTGACCATCACATTCACTTGTCCAGGTAGCATATAGTCGAAATGGGCATGCTAGATAAAATGGGTGCACATAGAGCTTTCGATGCAGATTAACAGATTAACCCACAGAAAACAGTACCAGTTTATACCACCAGCAGTGTATGAGAGCTCTGCTTTCCTACTCTGTTCTCTCTGGCTGTCTCATGTATTAGTGTAGGGCTTCAGTAAAGCTTCAGGACCTTTTTTTTTTATCTTCATAGGAAACCTGGATTAACAGGACGAGGCATGTATGAACTGAAACCAGAGTGTGCCAAAGAGTTCAATTTGTATTTCTATCACTTTTCAAGGGCAGAGCAATCCAAGGTAATTGGGAAAATTAAAAGTGTACTGGGGTTTGGGGTTTCTTTTTTCCCCTAAAAAAATTTTTTACCGCTTTTCAAAGATTGAAAAAGAATACATTTTTATTGTAGGAAATTTTAAAAATATAAAAAGTTATGAAAAGGAGAAAATACAGATTACCTATAATAACACCAACACTAACACTCGGGTTTTCCCTCTAGTGTTCTGTGCATATATATACATTTATATATGTATTATATATATATGTAATATATAATACAGCCATTTTACATTCATTTCAGAATTGTTACTACTTAACATTATGCTTTTCCATAGTGATTTATGGAATGTTCCTTATCGTTCTTAGCTAGTTAAATTTTGTCTTTTAGCAGTCTACCCCTTGAAATACCTTTTCAGTAAATAGCATTAAATAAAATATGAATGTAAAGCTTTTGTTTAGTTTTTGATGCATGTCATAAAGCTTATACCTTAATAACTTGGTTTATACGTGTTTCCCCTATATTTTAAAGCAAGAAAGAACCCACTGGGAAGTTCTTTTAGTGGGGAAAAAGAATTAACCTTGATACATCAATTTAGGGAGAAGTACAAAACTAAGGATAAAAATCTTCCAAAATCAAAAGATAATGAGACAAAGATTAACTTGTTTGTTTTTAATTACTAATTCCCTGTCCAAATTACTTCCTTTTTTACTAGGCAGAGGAAGCTCAGCGGAAATCAAAGAGACAAAATAGGGAAGATACAGGTATTTTTAATTTTTCCAAAAAATTTCGCATCTGTTTCTTTTACTTTTTAAGCATTATTTTCTCTTGACTAAGATGATTATCCTTGGTGAAGCAGAGATTTAAATATAAGCTTTCCAAATGAACATTCAAAGGACTAATAAATATCCTAACACGGAAATGGTCTGTACTGGGTCACCTCTGTATTAATGGTTTTATCTCAGATCTTAAGAAATTTCTAGGAGAAAGAAAGGCTTTCCTTTGTACTGCTCGTGTTTATGTAGCTGTTTTTATGCATTTGATTGACCTTGAGAAGGCAAAAAACAGCTTAAATGTTCTTTGAAGACTAACAAAAGTATATAATAAAGGGATAATTCTTTTTTTTAAGCATGTTCTACCAAAATAACAATAATAATAATAATTTTACTTTTAGCTCTTCCACCTCCAGTTTTACCTCCATTCTGCCCTCTGTTTGCAAGTCTGGTTAACATTTTACAGTCAGATGTCATGTTGTGCATCATGAGAACAATACTGCAGTGGGCTGTAGAACATAATGGATATGCCTGGTCTGAGTCCATGCTGCAAAGGGTAGGACTGAAGACATTTATTATTTATATGTTAATGGTTTTTTTTTTAAGTAAAAATAATAAGCCAAAATACTCTTGTAAGTATCTGTATACAGAAAACAGAACAAAATGTACTATGGTGTTACTTTAATTTGAAATACAGCATATTGTAGTTTTGTGTCTGATGATGAAAATCACAGCCAGGTATATTTTTTTATACTACATGGTTGTGATTACCTTGGTTTTTTTGGCAAGCCAGGCTTTATTTTATGTCTTTATTTATGCAGTACTCTGTATTTGTATAATGTGTTATCTTTAACATATGTTTTTCATTTAGTTCTCAAAAAAAAACTGTGAGTTCATCAATATCAGTATATTGCAACTGAAGAAACTGAAATTCAGGGATTTACAGTCCAATAGTTAATAAGTTGCAAATCTAGAACCTTGTTTGTATTTTACTTTATAGCTTTAATGTATGTCATTCTTAAATTATTATCTTATTGAATTCATAAAATACCCTTATAAGTAAATAAACTTTTCCATTGTGTAGTTGAGGAAGTGATTAAATACACAAATTTAATTTGTCCATGTTAGTTAACTAGTAACATAATAGAAATTATTAAATTAATAAAATTAGCATACTCTTTGCCTTATTTGTGCTAGGCACTTTTGTAATCCTCAAAACTCTATAGGGAAACTGTTTTTGAGTTTTTTTTTCCATTTTAAAGGTGGTGAAATTAGGGTTAGAGAGATTCCCTGAGGGCATGTAGCTTCAAAGCACTGAAGCCAGGATTCAGATTAAGGCCAGCATTCTTCCAGAGCCTTCCTCCAAAACTGCTGTCCACTGTCTCAGCAGTCTCAAGTTTCTCATTGGCCAAGACATGTGTATACTTACACCTCCCCCCATTTACAAACGTATCTTTAAGATAAAAAAGCTTGAGGCTGTGATATGCTAGAGATCAGTATTATATGAGCAAAAGATTTGTGGGAAATGATGGAGGAAAAAGGAGAGAATAGTATTTACCCTATGTAAATTTACCATTTGCTTTATATCATTCAGGCTAACCTAGTTCTTCAAGTTTCTGACAAGCACTATAGCCCTTTGTGTAGAGCAAGTTGCATATCCACACACATACCTCATTCAAAAGTTGGGATGATCAGGATAACAGCAAGAAAATGCAAATAGATTCAGTGTAGTTATATATTTTCTCAAAGGTCTGGTTAAGAGTTTTTTGTCAAGTATGCTCAAGAACTGTAAATATCTTTATAAATTATGTGACATTAGAGATACAAGTATGTCTCTTTCTGTGGTGATTGAGATTTTTAGTCCTTAGAAATTGAACTAGGTACTATTACAAACTAGATAATTATGTGATAGATACTTTCAGCTCTAATAATTTGGCCACTGATTCTTAGATTTTTAGGACTGTGGTGTAGAGATGGAACAAAACTGAAAATTATATATTAATGTGAATTCCTTGTCACATCTGGTAATAATTTTAACTTACCCTAAAAATTTGCAATTGAATTTTCTTCCTAACTGAAATAGAAATTTTTGTTCCTTACTGAGAATTCTTTATTAGAAAATGAACCTTAGAGTTTGAATTTAATAAAAATTAGTTCTCCAAATTGTTTTTATTGCACTTAGTCTTTAATAGTTTATCTCTTTTCAATAGAGAATTCTTTTTGTTATTTCTTATAAAAATATGTACTTGACTTTTGTTTTACTAAAAGTTACAAAACATATTGTATTTGAGGTGTTACATTTAATTGGAATGGCACTACAAGAAGAAAAACAGCATTTAGAGAATGTCATGGAAGAGCATGTAGTAACATTTACCTTCACTCAGAAGATATCAAGTATGTATATACTTTTTATTAAACTAACTCAAGATATCAGTGATTTTAAATATGTAATATCACCTCTTTTATTTGATCATGTAGGTTATATTGAATCCACATTTATGAGGCTATATGTATTCATCTATGTATTAAAGGTACTATATCAGATCCTGATAATATTTTTATGAAAATACTGAGAGCCTACACATACTTAAAATACGTAAATTTTAATTCATAAACAGAAAGAATAAGTCCTTAGTTTTAAGTCAGTGTAGCACATACATTTAAACTCTCAGATACACTTTTAAAAACAAAGTATGATATCAGGATTTCATTTTTAAATTATTGCTGTTATCTTATAAAAGCATACAGAAAATAAGAAAATTAGCTATGCAGGATTAGATTATCATTTTATATAAAGTAATGTGACTTTTTTTAGAAGGCTGTGGATGGAGGTGTTTTTTCTAGCTTTTTATTAATAAAAAATTTAAATATATAGACAGCTGAAAGAGCTGTGCAGGGAACATCCATATGCCCACCCCATAAATATTTCAACTGATATCAGATATCAGTATGTAATGTCAGATACATATTTGTTATATTCAAAATATATCAGGTAATATTTTGCTATATTTGCTTTTATAATTGCATGTTTTCTTGAACCATTTGTTTTAGACATCATAATACTTCACTTCTAAAGAGCTTTTCTTTTACTAATTTTCAAAATAAGCATTTGGTCTAAAGTAACCTGTCATGGTGGCAAATGAATCTTTTTTGTTTATTTCAGATTTTTTTTTCAAATATTACTCATGAGTTTTTATTTATTCAGTGTTTTATAGTCAATTACAATCAGTATTCCTTTTGGTCCTCAAATTGGCAATTTCAGTCAGTGGGAGTCTGTTCAGTTGGATTCTGTGTTCTTTGACCCAATGCCATTGGTATTTGAGCACCACCTTGCTTTCTAGCTCAGGTGTCTCAGGCACGTCTTGGACTTTCCCTGCCCCAGATCCAGAATCAGCCATTGGCTGTGGTGTTTAAATTAACTTACAGTGATATGGTAGGAGTCTATGAATTCTTTAATTGCAAAGGATTATTTCTGTAACTTTGTGTAGTATCATGTTTGCTGCCATTTCTTCCTAAAAAAATAATGGCTGTGAAAATACTAGGTTCTGTGGGGTGGGGGGATGGGAGGTGGGCAGAATAGTCCTGTTTGCTGCTGGATCTCTATTTTTCCTTTTTTGCCCTCATCCTGGTAGGTAAGTGGAAGGAAGAGGGAAACTGCCGTTCCTCACTGGAGAAGGGTGCCAGCCTTTCCCTACCCTTTTTCTATGCCAGTATTTCTTTCTATGGATTAACATTGTATCTTTTGCCTTCTTTATCTCCAGTGTTTTTACTTTAGGATAACCACACAGAAAACTCCCTAATTTCATTCACTCACCAGTGTGCAATCTCAGGTTCTCTCACTTTCCCTTTCTTTTCTTTTTCTTCTTCCTTTCCTTTCTTTTCTTCCTTTCTCCCTCTGCTTTTCACTGTTTTCTCTGAACATTCCCCATATGTCTCTTGAAATGTTTTATATAACTAAAACACACTATTTATAGAGTCTGATTCCTAATCCCAAACCATGGAATTTTAGATCTGGAAGAATTTTAAAGACCACATAGTTCAGTCACTTCCCCTTTTAGGAAAAAGGGACATTCTGCCAGAATGGAAGTACTTAAATCAAGAAAATTAGTAGTTGGACATTTCTAACTCTAAAATTAAATTAGCTAATACTGGATTAAATGTACTCTTGAGACTGTGGACTTGACTTTTATATCTTTTCCTCAAATAAAGAAATGATTCATATAGGAAGAAATTCATATTTTAATTTGAACCTAGGTTCTATGAAAGAAAAGGTCAAAACAAATACATTTTTATACACATGCACCCTTATATAATCTTAATTTATTTTCTTAGACTTGTAAAATTTCAGGTAGACCTTTAGTTGGGTTTTTATTTAATTTTGCTAAAGGCTATGGGAAAATAATTATTTGGTATAAGATGCTGATTTTGAATGATTAAAGCATTGTAGCTGTTAACAACTCTTTGTAAAGTGCCAGGGTGCCACATTCTCAAGAAGTATTGAAAATCTTTAGTAAGTAGAGCTGTAATCAGATGATGGGCAAATGGTGTCATAAGCAACCTCATTTATCTTGTGCACAGTCACCAGGACTGTGCAGTTTTAGCTGTTGTTATTGTGCCTTTTATTTTTTCCACCTTAGAACCTGGTGAAGCACCACACAACTCTCCTAGCATATTAGCTATGCTGGAAACACTACAAAATGCTCCCTACCTAGAAGTCCACAAAGATATGATTAGGTGGATATTAAAGGTAAAATATTCTTCATCACTCTGCTTTTTGTGAGAAACATTAAATCTTTGTTATCTTTAAGTTTTGATAATGTTTCATAGCTTCAAAGTAACTGATGCTTTTTTTTCCCTAGACTTTTAATGCTATTAAGAAGATAAGGGAGAGTTCATCTGCCAGTCCTGTGGCAGAGACAGAAGGCACCGTAATGGAAGAGGTATAAGAAGTAAAATGTAATACTGAAAAATTGTAGCAAGTTCACTATGAACAGTTAAATTTGTCTGCAATAAGTTGGTACTTGATGTTTTTCACAAAAATGTAAATTCCAAGAAATGTGCCACTATTTGTTTATTTGTTGTAGCAACTTTTTTGTTCTTTTTTTAAAAAAAAATGTTAGGTTAATTCAGAAGTCATTTCTCCTCTATAGATATGTGAGATTGTAGAATAGTTTTTAATTGGTATTTACAATAAAGATATTTCTGCTTTGGGGAAAAAAATGTGCATTTAGCATCTAATGGGCTAATTAAATGAAGCATAATTTCAGAATTTAAGAGACAAAGACAAAGCTGAGAGGAAGAGAAAAGCTGAGATTGCCAGGCTACGCAGAGAAAAGATCATGGCCCAGATGTCAGAGATGCAGCGGCACTTTATTGATGAGAACAAAGAGCTCTTTCAGCAGACATTAGAACTAGATGCCTCCACCTCCGCTGTTCTTGAAAATAGGTAAAAAATAATCAAAAATTTTTAATCTCTTTACCAGTGGCTCTCAACTGGGGAAGATGTTGCTTTTTTTCCTTGTAAGTACACTTGTAACCCTAAAGTGATTTAGAAGAATTGATGCGTAAATTTTTCTAATTAGAGGAATTAATCTTAGAAATCTGAGTTTATTAGTATATTTTTGTATCTCTGACTATAGATAACTCGTGTATGCTTAAAATTGTATGTTATACAGAAGACCCTTGACATTCATAAAAGAATGAGTACACTAGGCTTAGTTAACTGAGAGTCTGGATTCTGTGTTGCATATTGGATTGCTATGAGGATTACAGGAAATGATTTTGATACATATGAAAGACTTCTAGCAATTCAGGTCATCAAAACCATATGTTAAATATGTACATACCTGGAGTCTGCTGTTACATGATTATATAGAAACTTCCTAAGCTCATTAATTACACTAACCTTTTTATTGCAGCCCTATGGTTTCAGATATGACACTTACAGCATTGGGCCCAGCACAAACTCAGGTCCCTGAACAGAGACTATTTGTTACCTGTATATTGTGTCAAGAGGAGCAAGAGGTGAAGGTGGAAAGCAGGGCAATGGTCCTGGCAGCATTTGTTCAAAGATCAACTGTATTATCAAAAAACAGAAGTAAATTCATTCAGGATCCAGGTCAGTCATAGCAAGATCCTCTACTCCCTATTAGTAATAACTGCCACTTAGTGTGGTACAGAAATTTTATCAATCTAATAATAGCTCCATAAGCTTGGTGGGATCTTAGACAGGAATTCCCCATTTGGCAGATGTGAAAACACTCCAGAAGGCTAAGTATCATCCCTAAATTACACAGCTGGTAAATAACAGGAATTCAAAAAAAAAAGCTTTCTTTATTACATAACATTAACACACTTTGGTACTTAACGATCTTTCCCATTCTTCAACATATTTATAAAGTCCTAATAAATTAGTTGAAACACTGAAATAACAATTATTTTGTCTCATTGATTGATCCCAAAGTGGAATCTCTTGAGAACAGTTGTATGAGTTACCTGTGTGAGAAACAATCCTTGAGCCAGATTCTGATTTAGAGTAGAGATAATATTGCAGATAGGGTTCCCCAGAAAGCAGACTCTTGACACTTGATAACTCCATGCAGGATTTTTATTAGGGAGAGCCTGGGGATCAATCAGCCTTGGAACAGAGTGGAAGGAAACAGGTTTGGGCAAAGAGAGCAATTGAGCTATAATGCAGTCTTACAAAATCCTCAGCCAACCTCCACCATGCGAGCTCTGGAACCAGATGGCCTTTCAGAGGTGTCCTGAATTGGGGCAAGTGGAGGGGCTTGATCTTTGTAACCCAGCACTGACCAGTGACTGGTTGTGGGCCACTCTGCAAAAAGGTATTACCTTGAGCAAAGCAATTGTTCCTGAAAGAGGAATAACAGTTGAAGTGCCCTCTTCCAACTACTGAGGGAGTAAATCATTTGTTCCTGCAGGGGCAGCTAGGTTACACATTACTGTGTCTACCACAGACACTTTTATGTCTCTCCTCTTAGACATGTTTGTATGTCCATATGCCTCAGCAATACCAGTAAACTTCTTGAGAGTAGGAGCTGTGTCTTAGGAATTTCCAAAGCATTTATTTAGCCAGTGCCTTTCACATTATAGAAGTGAAGAGAGATTTGAAAGCCCACTGCACTGGTAAGATTACTTTTTCTCTATAAGGGAAGTCTTCACAGTGTGGCTCTCAAGCACCTAGTTAAGAAAGACTAGTCAGCTTCATCTTTAAAATGATCATTTGAACTAGGCAATTTATAAATTTCATTCCAGGCTGAAGATAAAGTCACCAATTTTATTTAATCTTTAAATAAATTCACCAATTTCAAGAAAAAACTGGCTGGCTTTAATTGGATTTTCCAAATGCTTTCACAATTTATGTCAAAAAAGATTTTCTTTATGTTGTGACATTTGCACTGTTATATAAGGCAAATTGAAATTTGATTTTTTTCTCAAATGTGGAATTTCCAAGATTATACTAATTTACATAGAGAATTCAAGAAATTCCAAAAGAAGCCAAGTATCCATTTTGTTTGTTCACTTTTCACCTTCTTCAAATATAAAAAACTAGCACCAGAACCGAAGACTGAATTGCCCTGTTTTCCCCCTCAGGCGTGGCCTACGCCCCTGGGTACTTTGCTGCCACTTTGGCTCTGGTACAGGGATTGTGACTGTTCTCTATATGAGTGTCTGTAGGCAGAATCTTCTTTAAGGAGGGCCCCATTACTGCCAAAACATCTTTTTTGGTAGAGACCGTGGTGACCCAAATGTCCTGAAGATATTAGAGACAACCCTGTGAAGAATATCCTAGTACTGAACATTCAGGACTTGTGGAAGGAATGGAAGTCTTCAGTGCCCTGAAAGTGTGAAGTGTTGAAAAGATTAGATATACTTAAATATGGAATTCCAATTTCAGTTAACAGTTCCTGGATGTTTAATTTGCTCAGGGGGATGAAAATTAGAGGGCTGTATTCTAAATAATCCAGGGTCTTGCATAAATTAATGGCATTTCAAATGAAAGGAATAAGCTAGCACTTCAAGTTTACTAACGCTTAAACAAGGATTTCACAATTTAAAGTTGTATATTTGACATAGGATAATTAAATGCTTGGTTTTTTGTCTTGTCTTTTGTTTGTTTTGTAATGCAGAAAAATATGATCCATTATTCATGCACCCTGACCTGTCTTGTGGAACATACACTGGTAGCTGTGGACACGTTATGCATGCCCATTGTTGGCAAAGGTAATTTGTATTCTTAATATTAGTCCGGAGAAGCTTATCCAAAGGGAGAAGGAACTAAAGATGCTGAAGAAAAAACTCCATAGCATTGCCTAATAAGTAACAATTAAAATTGATTTGCTTTGTCATATGTGTAAAGATGTGACCTAGAAACTTCATAGTGTATCAAACATATCTTTTAATGTGGGTATGTGTAATAGCTAAAAAACTGGATAAGAAAAATATTTTTACATTGGGATAAACCCTAAATGAGTAATGTCTTTCCAAGTGAGCAACTCTTAATTCTGAAGGTAGCTGGTACTTGACTTGCTACTACCTGAGGTTCTCAGGGCTCCCTGAGCTAAGAGGGGATAACCACCAATTTGTTCTACTTTAGTGCTTTCTGTGCTTTGCACAGCCAGCTAATCAGTACTGTCATTTATTCCAGCACCGGACTCATTAAGTTGTCCTGAACTTCCTCTAACAGCAGAAATGACCAGGTAGCCCTGGGATCAAGAAGTTTGCTACTTTTGTGAAATGCTTATTTGCAGGAAGTATTTTTGGCTTTCCTGTTTTAGAACTGGACTCATTTGTGATAATTAAATGAGTTACAATTATCACAATTGATAATTAAAACAACTCAAAAATTAAATTAGCAGTGCTAAAAATAATTCAGTCCATTTTAAGATTTTAATTTTTAGATTATTTATAGAAACAAATTACTTAAAATGTTGAAGCTTGTGGCTCTCATTGAAAAAAATTACCATTGTTTTTGATACCTCATGTTCTCTGATTGTAAAGGTATTTTGATTCCGTTCAAGCTAAAGAACAGCGAAGGCAACAGAGATTACGCTTACATACAAGCTATGATGTAGAAAATGGAGAATTCCTTTGTCCCCTTTGTGAATGCTTGAGTAACACTGTTATTCCTCTGCTGCTTCCTCCGAGAAATATTTTTAACAGGTCAGTTTTGGCTCATTAAACCTTTATACCAAGCAGTAGTTTTCTTTGAAGGTAATGAAATAATAAACCGGAGGGGGAAAAATCATTCTAGCTAATTGCATACTGTTTTCCAGATACTTTCTAAACATAAATTTAGCCATTTCTTCTAGATCTGTGAAATATGATTTTGGCTTTTTAGAAAGGAAAGGCCAAAATTGAACAGTTTCTTGGTCACCCATAAACACTATAGAAGATATAAAACTCCTGTGTATTTATGAAAAGCATTGTCTTTATTTCTCGGACCCTACTTGATTTCCCTCATATTTTTCAAGAGATACCCAGTAAATTGATAGGGGAAGAAGGGACAGCTCAAGCTGACTTTATTGAGTATTCTAACATTAAATATATTTTGTAGTTTACTGGCTAACAATAAATAGCTTTAGGAATTGGGCCAAAAAGTGAAAATCTGTTGGTGTTTCTAAAATGGAAAATTTATACCATTTCATAATTTTTAGGGTGCTTCTAGTTAATAGAGTATTGGACATACTCATTTCAAATATAAATTTGATAGTGTCTGCTATTCAAATCTGCTTTTCATGTCTCAGTTTAGAATTATGCTTTCTACCTTTACAAGCACAAATACTAATTTACATTTTATGAATATGAGTCATCTGTTAATTTCTGTGCTATCTGGATTCAATTCAAAGCAAAGGTAGCTTTTTTTCCTGTCAATTTTAGGAGTTCAAACTATGGTGTCTTTGTTTATATTACCATAAAATATTCTTAATTTGCTGTTAGATTTGAGTGTAAGCTCATGCTTTTTAATCAAAAGAATATCATTATGTTGACTTATGCATTTAAACTGATGGAGAAATTAATCATTGTTAGATTAAGGATTAAAAATCACCTTTGATTTCATCTGTCACTTTGTGGTTTGGGTTTTATATAAAGTTTTTCTCATGAGAGTCACTTGCAACATTGTCATGAAGCACATAGGCTTTGGACACAGGTGGAGCTGGGTTTGAATGCCAGATTTGTCCCTTTTATGGCCTTGGGCAAGACATTACACAGCTCTAAACCTCAGTTTCCTCATCTGTAAAATGGGGGTAATAGTATAACCTATTTCTTAAGAATATTTTGGGGAGTAAATCTAATCTGTAAAATGCTTTACTAAATGCCTGTCACATAGTAAACACTCCATAAATATTAATGTATGGTGATTATTATATTTAAGAAATACTAGCAAATTCGTATGCTGTAAAAGAAATGAGATTTTTGAAAAATAATGTCAGCATCATAGTGACAATCTGTTCATTTTCATTGGCAAATATCTATTTTTGTTTTTTTAAAGGCAACAAATTTTCTACTAGCTTTTTTTTTTTTAATATTTGAAGTGTGTTTAAAATATGCCCATGATCATTTAAGGAGTCTTTTAGTGTCTTATACTAAGCAACAACACCGAAATACTAAACACTTTCTATAATCTTTTCTAGCAGGTTAAATTTTTCAGACCAACCAAGTCTGACTCAGTGGATTAGAACAATATCTCAGCAAATAAAAGCATTACAATTTCTTAGGAAAGAAGAAAGTACTAGTAAGTTCTGATAACCTGCTTTCATTTTTCCCTGAAGTCTGAGATTGTTGGAAAATGTAGTTCCAGAAGAAACTGTCTTAAGAATATTTTTTAAATGAAACATCTCATTTTAGTATTTGGCTCATTCTAATTTTCTTTGTCTTAATAAACTAAATTTGACTACTACATTACTCCATATTTCTTGAAAACACACAAGCTCCTGTGAAGTTGGTAATGAATACTTCTCACTTATTCCCCCATGTTATTGAAGAGCTTCTGGTGGTGGGAGAATGTAACTGCCTGTTGCAGAGCTAGCTTTAGTTCTCAGTGTGCTCACTCACTTTATTGTTGGCATTACCAAAGGCTCCCCAGTTCACCTCCCCAAAGTGCCCACCTCCCCCACCAATCCCATGCACAGCACTTAAGACCTTGTGGGAAAGCAGTCTGAGCAGAATTTATTTCATTGGTTTTTATAACAACATAATAGCATACTCTTACTTTTCTTACCTTCCCTAGCTATGAGTTAGTGACTATTCTATTAGGAGAAGTGCCTTGGTTAATACATAGGTGACTGAAGAAGGTGCCTTGGCTTATCAGAGGAATAGTATTTCTCATGCTTTGAATACATGGTATGCCAGTTTTTATTAAGGGAAAAAAAATTGGGGGGGGCATATATTTAGGGTTGAATTTATGACTGAAATGTATAGAAATATTGTGGATTGATGATTAGTAATATCAAATCCTTGTTTCTGTAGATATTGTCTCTTCAAAGAATTCAGAAAATACGGATGAATTGCAGCTCCCTGAAGGGTTTAGGCCTGATTTTCATCCTAAGTGAGTGCATTATTTCATTCCTTTTAAATTTGACCCACTTGAAATGAAAAATTAAGCAGTTAGTAAGAATGATTTTTTCAAGCAATTAAGTTAGCAGTAAAAATGATTTGTTCAAGCTAGGGAAGCAAATATTAGGATATTGATCTTGAATTCTGAGGTTTAAGCATTATTACATGATATTTATTGTAGGTATATTGATAAAATGTATATTGATATAAAATGTATATTGATAAAAACCTAAGAACCATGTGCCATGTTTAATTCTTACCAGCCTCTCCTAGTCTGCATTGCTAACTCTCTACTACACCTTTATCTGTCAAATGCTCTCCTTGACACTACCTCATTAATGCATGTAGCTCCAAAGTGCCCACCTCCCCACCAATCCCATGCTTTTCTTCTGACTTCCATGTTTCTTTTTATGACTTCACCAACCTCTTGGTAATCCAAGATCAAAACCAAAGTATTTTCAACCCTATTTTACCCAAAGCCAATTAACTTAAAAGTATAGCATAGATTTTAGAGCTAGATGGCTTGGCTAAGTTCCCAGCAGGTGTCCAACTTGGTGCAAATTACATGACCTCTCTGTACCTTGGTTTCCTCATCTGTAAAGTGAGGATACTAATATCTATATCGTAAGTGTTATGAGGGTAAAGTGACATAATACATGTAATGTCACCTGGAAGCTGTGCCTGGCATATACTAAGTAACCCAATAAAAATAGTACTAAAAGGCTTAAATAGAAGAACATTAGTCTTGTGTTTCACACATTCTCCTCTCCTCATCCCCAGTCCTGTCATTTTGTTTCTTTTGCTATTTATTTCCGTATTTCTAGTTAAAATTCTTAATTGAGTATCTCTTTGTTTATCATTTTTAAGCAGTGTTTTTCTGTTGACTGATTGGCAATTTAGGATTTATCTCTTCCCCCAATAGTTATTTCACAATTTTTTATTAAATCAGTTGGCAGTTTTTACTTATAATTGTTTCCACAGATGTAAGTTGTATGTTATATGTCCTTCCTGTATAATTTTGTCTCTTTCCTATGGTTAATAATTACCTTATTATTTTCCTTACTTGATTTTCTCTGTATGTATTACTTTTTTCCCTCCTAAATGCTGAAATAGATCTGTCAGATGCCTAGCAATAGCTTTTCTTAGTGCTCAGACCCATCAGGTGTTCTGTTCTGGAACCCACCTCCCACAGCCTCTGTCCTCTTGCACCAATCCATCTCAGGGCACAATTGTCACCCTGAGACTTCCCCTGGCCATGCTCCTTGTATTTCCCTGGATCTCATTTCCTCCTCTTTCTAATTTACTCTTATTTTGCACAGGTGCTTCCTTCAGCAGATTCCTAAGAAAGGGTGCCTGGGTGTTACATTTTCATGTCTGTCTGAAAAGAATATTTATTGTATCAATATGCTTGATAGATGGTTTGGTTGTAGTCTTGTAGGTTAGAAACAAGTTTTTCTGTAGATTTGAAGGCATTGTTTTACTGACCTCTAGCATTCATTGAGAAATTAATACCATTCCGATTCCTGTCCTTTATAACTTTTGTTACTTTTGGAAATTATTGGGTTCTTCTCTTTAATCCCCAGTGTTCTGAAATTTCTGTGTGATAATCATTGGAATGTGAGTCTTTTCTTCATTCATTTTGCTACATTTTCAGTAGAGTCTTTGAATTTAAAGATTTACATCCTTCCCTTCTGAGAATTTTTTATGTTGTTTCTTAAATAATTTTCTCCTCTTGGTTTTTCTGTTCTTTGAGGTAGTTGTGTTAGCTCACTAATGGCCCTCTTGGACTTATCCTCTAATTTTCTTACAAGTTTTCTGTTTTCTGTACAGTGTTTTCCCTGTGTTCTTTTTTCTTTCTGCTTGTTTTGGTTTATCTCTTTCATGTTTGACTTTTTCCTGCAATGTTTTTGGTACTTGCATGACTACTTAAGAATAAGCACTAAAAAGCTTATTGGATACCTGGTGGGCAGGTTGGGGCTTGCTGACATGTGAGCCTCATAGTGAGGTGTTCAGGTCCCCACCAGTCTTCTACTTGGGACCCCCAAATGTCAATGTGTAAAACAGTTTTCCCCTGAGGATTCTTCAGTGGAGAAACTAAAACACATTGCCAGTATTCTCAAGATGAGGAAGAGTTTTCCCTAATACCTTGTTTCCAGCTTGTGTCACTCCTGCCATCCCAAATAGAACATAACTCCTCTCAGGCAGGGACAGTTTGCATATCTATAATTCCCCCTTTGCATGCAACTACCTTTAGATTGTTTAAGTGGCTCAGTTCCAACATAGCAAATAGCTGTCAGAAACATTTGGTTTATGTAGACACATTGTTTCTCATCTAAACCTATGCATGTTTTCTTCAGGAACCCTTATTCTGAGAGCATAAAAGAAATGCTAAAAACATTTGGAACTGCCACCTATAAAGTGGGACTAAAGGTTCATCCCAATGAAGAGGATCCGCGTGTGCCCATAATGTGTTGGGGTAGTTGTGCATACACCATCCAAAGTATAGGTAAGAGAATTTAGACTTGTTTCTCTAATTCACAAGCATATGTTGCTATGAATTATGTGTAGAAGCTTGTATTTAAATAAAATGTTTAAAGTAGGCAACAATATGAAGAAATAATATAAAGATTTTGAAGCAGAAGTGCAGTATACTGACAAAATATTAGGTTGGCAGTTTGTAAATTAACACAGCAAAAGAGAATTCACTTTGGTGGTGGTTATAGTTGAGGAATGTTTTCATTTTTACTTTTCATCCAAAGTTAATTCTTAATTCAACTTAATTAAAACAATTTTTAAAACTTTAAAATGACTTAAAGATTTTAAAACTTGATATTATTGTGCTTTCTGCAGAATTTTTTTTACTTTTTTTGAAATTATGATAAAATACACATAAACATAAGTTGATCATCTTAACCATTTTTAATCTGCAGAAAGAATTTTAAGTGATGAAGAAAAACCATTGTTTGGTCCTTTGCCTTGCAGACTGGTAAGTTACTGTTTTTCTCAATTAACAAAATGGTAGAGTTGAAATTCAGTAGCTCTGCTCTTTTTAGTCTTAAAAACCTAAAATGGTTACTTAAGCATACTCCTTCCAAAGTAAAACCAATTTTCTGTAATGATATTGAAGAAATACGTTTGTGGCTTAATTTTTCATGGTTTTTCATTTAAATTAACTTGAGCTCATTTCATCAAGAGCTCTTAAATACCTGAAAAGATCGGAAGAAACACGAAGTGCTTGTTCTTAAATTTTTAATGCTGTTACTGGAAATATAAAACAGAACACACCTGTTCCACACATGACTACCTTTTATAAGCAACATATAAATAAGTACAATTTAATGCCAAAACAGTGCATTTAATGCCTAGAAAAATGAGGAAGAAATACAGAAAGCTAGCTGATTTTTACTGTGGAGTAACTGTCGGATACTGTCATATGCTGCTTGCTATTCAAGCTTTTATTTATAAAACTTAATTTAAGAGCAAATCATGTAATTTTATTCATGTAAAATCACCTGGAGAGCTTTAAAAATGCCTAAACGCTACCACAGTCAATTAAATCAGTCTCTGGAGATGGGGCCTGGGCATTAATATTTTTTAAAAGCTTCCCAGGAGCCAGAATTGAGAACCACAGGTTTAAGAGCCTAACCAAGAAATGAAAACAGTGTGATTACTCAGTAACTAGTTACTTTGCTAATTTTTGTTTTTGTTGCAAACACCTAGAGTCTCAGTGCCCCTTTTTATGGTTTGAGCAATGTAGATCCTTTTTTGGAGGTTCATGGCAGGGGATTATGCATTAAGATCCTCTTTGGAACTTTTTAGAAATAGAGATACCTGGCCACTTTGGATTTACTAAATTGGAATATCTAGAAGTAAGTGCTGTTAGTAAAACTGATCTGAATTGTATCTTTATACTAAATCTGCAGAATGTCAGTTCATATCAGTCTTGACTATGATATGATGTACAATATGTGACTATCAATGTTGACTGATATTTTTACTGCAGTAATTAAGAGCTGATAAGTATGCTGGTGATTTAAAAAGCAATCACAAATGTATACAATAGAGTTCATTTTTTCTAGTTTTTTAGGCAGTTCTTACACATTTTCTTTATGTACTTCACATTACCTCTTGGACCTGTTGACACTTCTGCATCTATTTTTTTTTCTGTTAATGTGATGTTATGTGATCAGTTTACTTTAATCAACTTTCCCATGTTAAACCAACCTTGCATTCCTGAAATAATCCCAATTTGGTCATGTAGATTATCACTTTTTTATATTATTATTTGATTTGCTAGTATTTTATCTAAGATTTTTACATCTATGTTCATGAGAAAGATTGGCCTATTACTTCCCTTTCTTGTAATCTTCTTGTTAGGTGTTGGTATCAAAGTTATGCAGGCCTTACAAATTTTAAATTTTTCTAAATTTAATTTTTAAAGTATATAGCCATTAAGAGTGAATGTCCATATTTGTGACTCCTACTCCTCAAACTTACATACATTCTCCAGTCATCTTTTTCTACTATATCAGGATACAGGACCTCAGAATGAGGTAGCTTATCCTTCCACCTGTTATCTGGAATCCATCCCCTCCTCAGTTACCCCTTTTGTCTCTTTCTCTCCTAGCAGTTCCCCTGTGGAGCTTCATTGTCCCTCCTCTTACTCTTGGCCTCAGTGTCAACTTCCTTCTCTCAATATATTTTATTTTATTTATGTCACCATGCAATGAAAAAGCTTAAATACAGATAAGGAAATAGCAAGTGCAGTTTTTTATTTTGTTTCACATCAAATAAGAGAAAAATTTTATACATAATAAAACTTCTTTAAACAATAACGTATACTCTGGCTCCAATTTCTTGCTAATAACCCTTCACTTTTCAGCTCTCTGCAATTTGGTTTCCTCTCCTAACACTTTTTCATTTTTAGGAAATAGCTCTTAGCAGGTTCACCAAATGATCACCTCATTACCATTTTGGGTGGACGTTTTTCAGTCCGTCTTTGACATTTCTATTTTCTTAATTCTGTTAACAGCTTCCCTCTGAAACTCATTTGCTCTCTTGATTTCTGTGACATTCCTGGTTTGCTCCCTACCTCTCTGGCTACTCCTCCTCATTTTCTCCCACCTCCACCCTATAAATGTTGTTGTTGGCCTATGACCTTTAATCATCTGATACTCTTTTCTGGTCAGGCCCCCTGTGCCTCTCATATCAATAAAATTCAAATTGTGTCTCCAAATTATGGTGACCAAGCCAGACACCTAGAAATCAAGATGTATGCATCATTTGGTCCAGATGTTCATTCGTACCCAGTTGGACAGCAGAATTTGTGGGATTCCTCTCCTGCATATTTATCCCGTTCCTTCTATTCCTACTTCTGCTTGCTTGGTTAGCCCCATATCATTTTGCCTAGATTATTGTACCAGTCTCTACCCTGAATCTCACTCTTTTCTAATACATTGTTAGATTCCTCCAAAAAGTAATCCTGATCATGTCTCTTAAACTTCTTGACCAGTTTCTCTATTAGCACCTCCTGCCAATCCCCACATCCGTGGTCCAGGCTTGCAGAATCATTTCTGGTTCCCAGGCCTTTGCCTCTGCTAGAGCACCATAAGCAGGCTCCTTCTCCTCTTTAAGACGTTCTTCAAGCTCTGCCTTCCCTGGGAAACCTCTGAGCCATGTCCTGTGAGGATACCCCTCGTCTGTGATACTGCCTCCTCCAGTTGTCTTCTCCCCATTTTTATTTTTATTTTTTAATTGAAGTATCATTGATATACAATCTTATAGGGGTTTCAAATACACAACAGAGTGGTTTAACAGTTACTCATATTATTAAATCCTCACCCCGACTAGTGCAGTTACTATCTGTCAGCATAGAATGATGTTACAGAATTATTGACTATATTCTCCATGCTGTACTACTATCCCCATGGCCAACTTATATCATGATTGAGAATTTTTGTGCTCCTTTATCCACCTCCCCCACCACCATTCACCCAACTCCTCCCCCATGGTAACCACCAGTCAGCTCAGAGTATCTGTGAGTCTGCTACTGTTTTATTCATTCTATTTTGCTCTGTTTTTATATTCCACAAATAAGTGAAATCATATGGTGTTTGTCTCCTCCTGGCTTATTTCACTGAGTATAATACCCTCTAGGTCCATCCAGGTTGTTGCAAATAGCAAGATTTCTTTTTATGGCTAAATAATATTCCATTGTGTATATGTACCACATCTTTGTCCATTCATCTGTTGATGGACACTTAGGTTGCTTCCATATCTTGGCTATTGTAAATACTGCAGCGATAAACATAGGGGTGCAGATATCTTTTCAAATCAGGGATTTTGTTTTCTTTTGGTAAATTCCTAGAAGTGGAATTACTGGATTGAATGATATTTCTATTTTTAGTTTTTTGAGGAACCTCCATCCTTCTTTCCACAGTGGTTGTACCAATTGACATTCCCACCAACAGTGTAGGAGGGTTCCGCTTTCTCCACATACTCACCAACACTTGTTATTTCTTGTCTTTTGGATAGTGGCCATTCTAACCGGGGTGAGGTTTTATCTCATTGTGGTTTTGATTTACATTACCCTGATTAACAATGTGGAACATCTTTTTTTCATGTGCCTATTGACCATCTCTATTCCTTCTTTGGAGAAATGTCTGTTCTGTTCAGATCCTTTGCCCGTTTTTTAATCGGGTTATGTGTTTTTTAGGTTTTGAGACATATAACTTCTTTATTTTTTTGGATATTAACCTCTTATCAGATAAATCGTTTATGAAAATATTCTCCCATACTGTATGTTAACCTGTTTGTTCTGCTGATGGTGTTCTTTGCTGTACAGAAGCTTTTTAGTTTTGAAGTTTTCATTTTTTGTTTCCCTTGCCTAAGAAGATGTGTCCAGGAAAAAGTTGCTCATAGTTATGTTCAAGAGATTTTTGCCAATGTTTTCTTCTAAGAGATTTATGGTTGCAAGTCTTACATTCAGGTTTTTGATCCATTTCGAGCTTATTTTTGTGTATGGAGTTACATGGTAATCCAGTTTCATTCTCTTGCATGTAGTTGTACAGTTTTCCTATCACCAGTTATCAAAGAGGCTGTCTCTTCCCCATTGTATATTCATGGCTCCTTTAGCATATATTAATTGACCATAGATGCATGGGTTTATATCTGGGCTCACTATTCTGTTCCATTCATCTAAAGGTCTGTTCTTGCTGCCAGTACCATACTGTTTTGATTACTGTGGCTTTGTAGTGGAGCTTGAAATCAGTGTAATTCGTCCAGCTTTGTTCTTCTTTCTCAGGATTGCTTTGACTATTCAGGGTCTTTTGTGTTTCCATTTGAATTTTAGAATTATTTGTTCTAGTTCATTGAAAAATGCTGTTGGTATTTTGATAGGTATTGCATTGGCTCTTTAAATTCCTTTGGGCAGAATGGCCATTTTGACAATATTAATTCTTCCTATCCATGAGCACAGGGTAGATTTCCATTGATTTGTGTCTTCTTTAATTTCTCTCATGAGTGTCTTACAGTTTTCACAGTATAGGTCTTTCACTTCCTTTGTTAGGTGTATTCTCCCCCTTGTTTTTCCCTTCCCACCCACTGTGGCTGTGAGCTTTTTTGGTGAGGGGGATGGCTTTCATTCTAGGATCTTCAAATCCAAGACAGGCATATAGTAGGTCTTCAATATCTATTGGACCAAATGACATTACAGAAAAATTGGAAAATAGAAAATTAAGCAGGAATAAAAAAGTCATAAACTTACTGCCCATCTGTCTTTTTTATCAGCATATTTATGCCTGATTATAATTGGTATTTATGTGTAGTTTTGATCCTGTGGTATTCTTCACTTCACATCAAGAGTTTTTTCATTGTTGCTACACAGTCCCCATACCAATTTTCGATGGCTACAGACACCTGATTTATACAAGTATCTTCTTGCACATAGTTTCTCCAATATTTAGAGTTATTTCCCACATTTTAGAGTATCTCTTTAGAATAAGTATAAGGAAATACTGAATCACATTCCTGGGAGTCTGTTGTTTGCTATCTTCCTTGATGCATGTATCTTCCTTTTGTTTTCTAGAACCAGCAGAATAGTGGCAAAAGATAGCTTTGGTTTATTCAGTATACAACCATACATTACCATTCCATTCATTCCATGTTTGAGAATGTCGCTAAAGATGTCACAGATTCAGTTCTTTACCACCTAGAGAGATTTCTTTGTGTACCCAGCACTGCTTTAAACTAGCTGTGCTTTGAACTAGCATTCCTGAATGAAGAGAACTACTTCATATGCTGACTTCTTTATTAATTGTGCCAATGTCTTTATTTCAGGATGACTGTCTTAGGTCATTAACAAGATTTGCCGCAGCACATTGGACAGTGGCATCACTTCCAGTGGTGCAAGAACACTTTAGTAAACTTTTTGCATGTGAGTATTAATGCATGATCATATTTGTTATGCTAATTTCTCATTTTCTATAATTTTGTTTCCAGTGATGCAACTTATTTCCATTGTGAAAAATGTTTTGATAATACTGTTGTCTTACATACAAGTTCTAGCTTACAAATTCATATATATCTTGCAAAAAGATAAATTTAAACTAGATTACATGTATTTTTAATTAATAAAATACTTATATTGGCATATGAAATGTGCTGATGTATTTTTCTTTAACTATTTAGCATTGGTCCCTGATGACAACTACAGAGACCTTCCATGTATATTAGATATCGACATGTTTCATTTATTGGTGGGTATCTTGTAATTTGTGTTTGAAATTCTCTTTATTTTAGATACAACTTTATCTTAGACTTGGTGAGTAGTACAGAGGCAGACAGGAGGAGTTATCATCTATTATTCTTACCACCTCTGAGTATAATTCTTCTCTGAGGAGCCTCAGAAAGAAAAATGTTAAGGAATCTAGTTGAGAGGCTTGTCCTGGGTATCTAATCCTCTCTCTCTTATTTTGCTTTGTGGCTGAGGTCAGTAATTTAACCTCTATGCTTTTTACCTATAAAAAGAAGTAAAAAATAACTCTAGTAATGTAAGGGTTGCTGCTGGCCCAAACAGCATTTTTTAGGCAGACACAGATCTATGGTCACACAACTTAGCAGCACAGAGCCCCTCTGGGTGATGTAGGGAAAGGTATGTCTTCTGAACCAGTGCAGTCTGGTGTCAGGACACACCACTGGCAGCAAGTGGCTGTACTTCAGCTCCACCTCAACTGGGTCCATTTACACAGGCCACTGAGTGCACCACCACACACAGAAACCCCAAGTCCTGTCCCCTTAATCTCTTTGGGCATCAGGTTCTGCACCTTTAAGTTGGTTAGTACCTACCTCATATGATTGTCAGAACTCAGTGGGATAATCAATGTGAAGAGCTTAGAGCAATGTATCCCTGGTAAATGTTAGCCATTCTTATTGTTCCCACTGCTTCTGTGAACACCACCACCACCACCTGTACCACTGTACAGGCAGCAGGAGGCTAAGAGAGCCAGCACTTATTGTACACCTGACTGCTTTCACATACATTCTCGTTTAGGGCTTACATTGTTACCACCAAGGTATTAAAAATACACGTGTACTATCTCTAGTTTACCACAGGAAAACTGAGGCTCAGAGGTGTTGACTTGTCTAAAAAGCCTATAAGAGGAGCTGGGACTCATATCTAGATTTGTGTGCATCCAAGACCCATGCTTTTCCCAATGATCATGTCCTAGAAAGATTTCAAGTGATATTTTTATTATCATTAACAGCTATGTATTGATGCATCACTGGATAAAGGAAAGAATAGTGCCCATCAAGGCCCCTTTATTGAGCTCTTAGTTAATTTCATTTAGCCAATCCTAGTGGAATTTCTAACCTGTGTACCCTTTAAGAACAAAGATTTCTTAAGGGGAGGGGCTGAGCTCAGGAAGGAATCATATTAAGAAAATGGAAACATGCTTAACTGTGGAAGGCGGAAAGGTAATTGCTCTTGACCCTCTGTATTTGGTATCTAGGTGGGCTTGGTGCTCGCTTTCCCTGCGTTGCAGTGTCAGGATTTTTCAGGGATCAGCCTTGGCGCTGGAGACATTCACATTTTCCATCTGGTCACTATGGCACACATCGTACAGATCTTACTTACCTCGTGTACAGGTAATTCCTGTTGTCAACTCCTTGAAAGATGTACTTGAGTTTTTTCAGTTTAAGGAAAGAAAGTATTAGAGGAAAAGGTGCTTGCACCAGAATAATATGTAAATTGTAATTAAGCTACTTTTCTTTTTATCCTCTTGTGAAAAGTTTTGAAATAAATTTTTTTCTCCTGTTAAAGCCCCTAACAATGTGAACGTTCTTATTTTTCATTTTGCATGTTCAGTAATATTTGAGTACCATAGACTATATATTTAGCTGATTTTACTCACATGCACCATGCTTGCTGCCTGGCACCCTGACACACAGTGGCTTCCTCTCCCAAAGCCTGCCAGCTCCTTGCTATGCTGCAGATCTGTACTGTGCTCACACCTGAGAGATTAAAGGTCTTTGTGTTTTGTGGGAGTATTTTCATATTATATGTGAGTATATGAATATATTTGAGTGCTTAAATGATGTGTCCAACGATCCACTTAGTAGGCAAATACTAATGTTTCCTTACCTTGCAGAAGAGAATGGCATGGATCAAGAAAATCCTGCTGGTGAAGAAGAATTAGCAGTTCTTGCTTTGTATAAATCACTTCACCAGTGTATGGGAAGGTGAGATCATAACCTTTACATGATTGACAGTTCCCCAAATATTAGGTGATAGCATGAAAAAAATAATTCACTTGTTAAGTAAGGGAAATTTCTATCTATTTGATATGTTTGAAAAAGAAGATGGGATGTTACCTGCAGGACTCCTGAACTTTTAATAAACTAACATGACTGGAGATCTCTGAGAGCCGTAACATGCAGAGCTTCCCACATTGATTTAGTCATGGAACCCTTCTTTTGCTTAGAAGAGCTGGCACAGACTAGTGGAAACATGCAACCTGCTTTGAAAAGTGCTATTCTAAAATATATGTTGTATCTCTAGAAATTTAAAAACACAAATTAAGTGTTATAATATATTTTTAAGGTAACATCCAGGACTGGCAGAAGTGCAGTGAAATTATTAGAACTTCACATGTTGTTGGAGTCATTGTGATTTGGTTCAACAGTTTCACTTAGCTTTTTAACAGTATATGTCAAAGACCATAATGTTGGTTCTTTGGCTAGTTGTCCCATTATGGTTTATGATCTGAAAAACATGTTAGCTTTAAATTTCATATGTTACAGTTATAACTGTGTAAGACATATTAGTATGAAAATAGTTTGCCAGAATAATACCTGCTGGTAAGAAGTTCTAGACTTATGGATGGTTTTAATTTTACAAATTTTATTTTTACGTGGCTATAATACTTTTATAAATTTTAATAATAACATTGGAGTTATATCCCCATTTAAACCGGACAGCCTATAATTGTCAGGACTATCTACTCCTTTTAAGTCTGTGTGCCATCAATTCCAAAAAGCAGTATCTCTGATTTCACACTGTGCCATTACTAGAATGACCTTTTTTTATTAGATTTCCCAATTATCATCTTTTTATCTTAGTTCTTTGAAAGAAATACCCTCTGGCTGGCATCTGTGGAGGAATGTCAGAACTGGAATCATGCCTTTCCTAAAGTGTTCTGCTTTATTTTTTCATTACTTAAATGGAGTTCCTTCCCCACCTGAAATTCAAGGTAATTTCCCATTTCTTTCAAAATGTAGGAAATATATGTAATCTTTCACTCCAGCAACTTAGAATTAAAGTGACTTGCAAAAATGAAAACTGATTAAAGTTTAGAACATACCTAATTGACTATGGTGATGTACACAATTATAGAATAAAAATGCATATTTATGTATACATCTGATTTTATTTGGATCTCAGTAAATGTACTTTTTTTGTACATGTACATGTATAAGAATACTAGCTTTGCTTTCAGATGTTAAAATGTTCAGTTATATATAATTCATAAACTGGGTTCTTCAGATTTTAAGAAATGAAAGCTCATAATTTCGAGTGTCTAAACTTGAAATGTGTTGGCATTAAAGTTCAAAATACCCATAATTCCACATAAATCTGATTTTAATGTAGGAATTCATTTTCTGTTTCACAGTTGTTTGCTGTGTTGTTTTTATTCATTACATAAAAGTAGTATAAAGTAGATTTAAAGTTTACTACTTCTCTGTATCTCACAGTGCCTGGCTCAGGCCTGGGGGGCCTGCATGGGAAGCTGCTCTCTCAAAGTTCATTGACTGTCATTTTCATTCACCTGGTTGCCAGGAAGCTTATAGAATACTTTAGACTTTGTAATCTTTTGCAGTGATGATTAGAGTTTGGTGTTTAAGCCTGTCTCTGTGGTAAAATCATTTTCTATTTCTGTGCTGCTTTATGCTTTTCCAGAGCACCTGTATGTGAATTTTTGTCATTCATTGCTCACAAGTAACCCCATGAAGTGCATGGCTCAGGTGTGCCATCTTGTCAATGGTAAAACTGAGACACTAAGAAACTGTAACCAGTTTGGCACAGGAGTTGCCTGACTCCAGTCTCAGTAGTGTCATTTTCTGTGGAGCCCTACCATGTGCCATCTTGTTAGCTTCCTACAAGTTATGTACCCAGCAAGTTTAAGCCCCTTCATCATGACTTTTTTTTTTAAGCTTAGCTATTGCTTACTCTTATACAGGATCTGCTCTTAGTTGTTATATGCATTACTTTTTCTTCTCCATTTGCAGTTTCGGGAACAAGCCATTTTGAACATTTATGTAACTATCTTTCCCTGCCAAACAACCTCATTTGCCTTTTTCAAGAAAATGGTGAGATAATGAAATTACTGATTGAAAGGTAATGATTATACACTTTTCTTCACTATATTGAATAGTTATATGGAAACAAACTTCAGTTCATCACATACATTACAAAGTTCTCAGATACCCTGGCAGGACTCAGTGTGTGTGATTCAAACTATGATGATGAGGCCTTCTTAGATAAAGATTTACCTCTGTGGTAATATTTTTGCCAAAGCCAGTGAATAGCATAAGCAGATTTGCCTGGAATGAGAGTGGTGGTAGAAATGTTTATATCCTCACATGAACTTACTTGTTAAAGGCTCCATTCTGTAAGATTTTTTTGGAACTTAAAGAAACCTTAGGGTTATCTAGTATAATACCTTATTTTATGTTTGAGAAATCTGAAGCCTAGAGAAATTTACCATCAATCATGTCGAACTGGTGACTGAGTTCAGGTTAAAATTTGGTTATTTTACCCACAGAATGGGAGAAAATATGCAAACCATATATTTGATAAGGGATTAAAATTCAAGAGTTGTGTATATGTGTGTGTATACCCAGAATTCCTACATCTCAACAAAAAGCAACCAGCCCATTAAAAAACAAGCAAAGATACACAGATGGCCAGTAAGCACATGAAAACATGCTCAGTTAATCAACATCACTAGTCATTAAGGAAATGCAAATGAAAACCGCAATAAGATACCACTTCATACCTATTAGGATGGCTATTTTCAAAAAAGACAGTAATAACACACAGTGAGGATGTTGAGCAGTTGGAAGCCATGTGCATTGCTGGTAGAACTAGAAAATGGTGCAGTGTCTCTGGAAAGCGGTGTGGTAGCTCCTCAAATAGTGAAACATAGAATTACCATATGACCCAGCCATTCCGCTCCTAGATATATACTGCAAAAGAACTGAGAACAGGGATTCACATACTTATGCACCCATGTTCATTACTATGAACACTATTCACAATAGTCAAAAGGTAGAAACAACCCCAGTATCCATCAACAGATGAATGGATAAAATGTGGTGTATCAGTGGAATTATGTACAATGGAATATATTCAGCCTTAAAAATGAAGAAAATTCTGACACATGCTGCAATGTGGATGATCCTTGAAAACATGCTAAGTGAAATAAGCAGTCACAGAAGAATAAATATTGTATGTTTCCACTTATATGAGGTACCAAGAGTAGTTAAATTTAGACAGAAATAGAATGGTAGTTGCCAGGGGCTGGATGACAGGCAGAATAGGTTAGTGTTTAATAAGTACAGAATTTCACTTAGGAAAGCTGAAAAAGTTTTGGATGGTGGTGATAGTTCCCCAACAGTTTGAATGTATTTAAAGCCACAGAACTGTATACTTAAAAACTGTTAAAATGATCATTTTTGTTATATATTTTTACCACAATAAAAAAAATTTTTTTAATGTGAGTTTTCTAGCTCCAAATAGGAACAGATCATTAATTCAGACTGGTTTTTTCAGTGGCCAGATTGGGGGCGGGGGGGTAATAGTGTACGTGGCACAAATTTTAATATATTAAGCATTCTTGCTTTTAGAAAATCACAAGTTATAGTCTTGACTTTAAAGTTGCAGGCAAAATGTGGTATTCCTGCTTTTTTTGATGAGGTAAATATATTAAGCTGAGAAAATTGTTTTTCTCTTACTAGATTTAGAGAGAAAGAAATTCTAGTTTTAGCCATTAAAAATATAAAATGTTTTGTGTTTTTTTTTCCCTCACTTACATTAAAGTTGGTGTCATAACATTGAAGTTAAAAGATATGCAGAAGGTGAAAGAGGTGCTATACGGTAAGTTAAAGATTGTCAAAGACGTGGTGGGGTAGGGAGGAAGCAGGATAGAAATGCTATATTCCTTCAAAACTGATCTCCCAAAACTTTATTGATTCCAAAACACCGAACATCTTGCCTTCATTCTCTTTTCTTCTTAATCTAATGATGAGAGTTTAACAGAATCACCCTATTTTAGAATGTTAGCTTTAAGAAAAAAAGATACTTAGCTCTATTTTTTTTTCTTTTATTACGGGAAATTTCAAACTATCCAAAAGTATAAAGAATAATGAGACTCCACATACCCGCACTCAGCTTCAGTATTACCAAATCATAGCCAACCATTTTTATTTCTAAAGGAATCTTTTGACATTAGCTCTATTTTTATTCTGTAATACATATGCTGTATCAAGTGATAACATGTATTTTATCTGTTAATATCTCTTTGGTTCTGCTGAGCATATCATCCATAAAATCAGAAGGTAGAAGAGATTATCTATTCTATTTCTTTGATTTTATACACATCCTGTCCAAAACCAAAGATATCCAATTTGATTAGGCCAAGTCATCTGAAATTACGGTTTTATAAGTCAGTTGTTGAATATCAGCCATTTCATATGGTTCAGTTTTCTGCAGTCAGAATCTAACTCATTATGTCAAACAGTAGTTCTCACCTTGAGGTATATATCAGAATAACTGGAAACTTAAATAATACTCAACCCCTCTCTACCAAATCTAATTACTCCAAAGTTGGGCTTCTAGCATGCATATCCTCCCAAAATTTCTCTGCAGTGATCCTGGTATAAGAACGGCTATGTGAGTAACTGCCCCTGGTGTCAGTCCACTGCCATCCCTGCAGCAGGGAAAGGCTGCACCATGTGTCCACACTGGGCTGGTGTGAATACTCAAAGTATGTCCTAAAATACCCATTGAATTTGGATCTACATTTAACTAAATCAACTTGTCACAGAATCAACAAAATGGCCTGGTATTTCTCATTTAAAGACAGTCTCTCATACAATTAATGACTCTATAACATTTTACTACATCTGATAGACAGTGACTGCAGTGGAGGGGATGAGGCCTTGATAATGTGGGTGAAGGTTGAACGAGTGTTTTGTGTATGTGAAACCATCATAAGATTGTGTATCAGTGATACTTTAAAAAATAAAGAGTCTCTCTGTTCTTCTTCTACCTTCTCTCCTCCAGCTCACTTCTGCCCTAAGATCAGCCCTAATAAGCATATCTTCTCTTTCTACCCTGAGCCCCCAGTGGGCTGTCCATTACTGTGTTATTTCCATACAAGTCCAGGGATGGCTATCCTCTCTGCCACTCCCCTTCTTCCCAGGGCTACTGAATTTTCACTTAAATGGGGCCAATACTGAATACTGTCTACTGTCTTAATAATTTATTCTGAGCTCTTCAAGTAAAAATGTGAACCCTAAGGCCCTGTGTTATTTAAATAAGGGTGCATCTCATTTCTTACATAAGTGGCTTCTACTGCTGTGGTGGTGCCCCAGTCACTCAGATTCAGGTGTCTTTTATTTGTTTTCACTGAGAGTTAACCTGTCATTGTTACACTATGAACTCATATTTACTTGTTTTTGTTTTTGTTTTTGTTTGTTTTGTTTTAGCTATCCAAGAGAATCTAACAAATTAATAGACCTTCCAGAGGATTACAGCAGCCTCATTAATCAGGCATCTAATTTCTTGTAAGTTTTGCTGTTAGAGTATTGAACATTTCCTACCCTGGAAACACTTACTTCTCTATACAGAATTTAAGGGATTTGTTGGTGGTGGTCTCTTTTGTTTTGGTAAGGAAATCATAATATCAGTAATAGTTCACCTAAGTACCTAATTTGTAAAAGCATCATTCTACTATGTTTCAGAATGAGATATGGGAGAGGGGATGATGGCAGACAAGTTTGATTCATTAGAGGTTATGTGAATAGCAATCTGCACTTTAATAAGAGCCCTAGATAATTTTTAATACATTATTAAATATTTAACATACAAGCTGCATAAATAATCAGTAGTGTAAAAAAGTAAACATTCCCCTAGTCAGTTGAAGCTGCCTGTGTGTATCTTCTCTGGTGCATCCTCCTTCCCCTACAGAGAGCCACTGCTCTAAATGGACCATTACGTATCCCTTTGCATTTATATATTAACTCCAAAGGCTTTTATTCCTATGCAGCATATTATTTTGCATGTTTTAAGCTTTAAAAAGTGGTATTATATTGTACATATTCTACAGCTTTCTTCATTCAGCATTGTTTGTAAGATTTATTTATACATTTTACATACAGACTCTTAATCCATCAGCTTTGGCTTAAATGCTATTTCATTACATGACAGTAGCAGAATTTACATATTTTTTCTCCTATTGATGACTTATTTCCCTTTTCTCTGATGGTTGATTAAATGTTTCCAGTGCATGGTGTTTTTGTATATGTGTGAAATGTTCCCTATTCTAGAAATAAATTTACAAGGGCCCATCTTCAGCCCTACCTGATGTCACACCATTTGTTTCCAAGACAGTTTTGCCACTATCAGCTCTTCAGCCACTCCTTTTTAGAACAATGACTTGTGCTTTTTTTGTCCCCTGGAGGTGCCCCAAATCAGGTGGTGATAAGAGCAGAGTCCCAACTTTATGTCTTGTGTGTGGAACTCTGTTGTGCTCCCAGAGCTACTGCTGCCAGACTGACCTGGAAGGGGAGGATGTAGGAGCCTGCACAGCTCACACATACTCCTGTGGTTCTGGGGTGGGCATCTTCCTGAGGTAAGGCCCTGGCAGGAGCTTGTGAGCTTTGTTTCTGCCACACCGTATGCCAGTTGAGGGGCAGGGTGGTACAAGAAACTACTGTATGACAAAGAATTTTAAGACTGCTGTTTTCCTGTGTTTTCTTCATTTGAGGAACACAAGAGCCTTGTCTCCTCACATCTCATGTTTGGTTCATGCAACCTCTGTGCCAGTTTTTCTTGATTTTCTACCCAAATCCAGTTAGAATTACTCATGATTTTGTTGTGTCTTCATCCTCTTGGATTCATATGTATCGCAGGCTCATGTATGCTGTTGTGTGAACTCAGCAATGTACAGCAGATACTTACTAGTGGCTGCTGCATACTAGGCACTGAGAATGTAGTAGTCAACAAAGCAGGCAAAAACCTCTGCTTACAAGGAGCTCATTTTCTAGTGAGGGAGCTAGAAAATGAACAGGTCTGATAAGACTTCAGAAAGTGATATAGGTAGAGGAGAAAAAAAGGCAGGGAGGGTAATATCAAATGACAGCTGGGGAGTTGAATTTTAGGTGGGGAACCAGGGAAGTTTCCCTCGGAAGGTAACTTATGAATGAAGACCTCATGAAGCAGGGAAAACATCCTAGGCAGGGAGCAGCAAGTGCAGAATTGCTGGGGAATGTGCCTGCTGTGTTCAAGAAACAGCAAGGAGGCTGGTGTCGCTGTAGTGTCTGCAGAGGGGGTACTTGGGGCTGGGAGGTGCTAGTGATATCTCTGAGCACTATGGAAGCCATTTCAGGGTTTTAAGGAAAGAAGTGACGTGAGTTTGAGCTCCTCTGGGGCATGGATTGTATCCGTACCTTAGTCATCTTAGTGTCCTCCCACGCCTAACAATTTCTTACATATGGTAGGTTCTCAACAAATGTTGAATTGAGCTGAATTATTAATAGCCAAAAAAGTCAAGCAGACCTCTCAAATTGATCAGGAGGTACATTTTTAAATAGTCCTTAGGAGAAACGGAAAGGTAGCATTTTCCCTTGTCTGGCATATTTCAGAGTTCTTGGGGTCATGTACAGTGTTGGTTTGTGTTGAAAAGTCAGCCTGATCATAATGTTTGTGCACCATTTTTAAATGAATGATTCACTATAGTGGTTAAAGTACCAGTAACTATGTTTAGAAGCTAACTATCTTTCTCATACACACAGTTTTTTTTAAATGCTCCTAATATATGATCCATCGATTCCTAATCTGAAATGTCCCTCTCCCCTCACCACAGTGATTTACATATAATCATCATTAATTGCAATACAGCCATTTTAGTTATTTTTTAAACTTAGATGTGTTGATATTTTTGAGTGTCTCTGCTATAAATGGTGTTCTCTTCCAATACTAGTTCCGTTTATTTTTGTAAGACTTTAGGCCATTTGGAATTGAATCCAAACCTTGGTTGCTAACAAATAACATACAAATGGTCTCTCCACAGGGTACGGGAATGTCAGGTGCTCTTTTTAGCTGGCAAAACCAAAGGCTGTTTTTACTCTCCTCCTTACCTTGATGACTATGGGGAGACTGACCAGGGACTCAGGTACGGTCCCATCCTGGGGGGCTGGAGTGACTAACTTCGGGCCACCAGAGCCTTCACTGTGAACGCAGTGCCACTGACAGCACAGGGTCTGTGCAGCTTCTGCTTTGGGAGGGGTGGCTATTACCTGGGGGAGCGGACTGTCCCAAGAGGGTTGCCTGCCTGCGGTGTGGTGGCCCCTTTCCCAGCCCTCAGAATGTCATGAGGGTCATTAGGATAGATAAGGGGAAAGAGTAGGACAGAGGGCAACTTTTTTCCATTTATCACTCGAGAAACAGGCTTAGTATGGGGGGACCCAGTATGCTTCAGGTGATGTAAAAAAAGTAAATCTTGTTGATAAGAGATGTGCTTATTATATAAGACTCTGGGGGACAAAGATCAGAACATAGAGAAACACAGTAGTATCCGAGGCTTAATCACTCACGCTCTTGTTGCTACTGTTATATCATGAGCAGAATGCTAGCAGCATTCCCCCAGACACTATCAGAGAATTTCTTGTAGACCGTCTCTTTGCCCAGAGGAGGTGAAAGTCTTGTCCTAGATATTACCATCCAGCCTTGGGGACCCAAAGTTTGAAAGCCTGGGGATCATGGCAGGATAGTATATGGGCTGCCTCACGTGCTTGACTGCAGAGTTATGGGTGTTTGCCCCTCGGTGATGGTTCTTCCTGTTGCTCCAAGGAGCGTGGGCTCCTCAGACAAGGAGCCCTTGGGTAGAGAGTGAGAGGACTGGTGTGCTGTGAATCAAGAGGAAAGGCCCCAGGTGTGCCCACACTGAAGCCCGTGCTCTGGTGACATCAGACCGGATGTTACGCACCTTCAGGTGCTTTGCTTCGGCTTTGGCTGAGAGACAGCACTCGAAGGGGCATTCTCCTTCCACCCTCTCCACTGCCTCCTCCCTTCTTTACATTCTACCAGCAAAGTGGACAATGAATGGGTAGTTTCAGCCTCTCAATCCAGACCCACCCACTTCCCTCACCCCAGGCTAAATAGCTTGTGTACATTTTCTCTTCCTTGTAGAACTTAATCCCCTTCAACTGTTCCTTAATAAACCTTCAGAACTAATGTATTAATAGCCACTCTCTTGCCAAGCAGAAATTTTGCAAAGGATCTAAAACCACTAACTTGCAACCATTCCCAAATCAAGAAAAGTTGGGATATATATAACACATGAGTAAAGAGAATGCATCCTGAGTGGCATGTGTCTTCTTCCTAGACGGGGAAATCCTTTACATTTGTGCACAGAGCGATTTCGGAAGATTCAGAAGCTTTGGCACCAGCACAGCATCACGGAGGAAATCGGACATGCACAGGAGGCAAACCAAACCCTGGTGGGCATTGACTGGCAGCATTTATGATGGCGTCACTACCAAAAATGTACACTTGGAGTTTTGTGACCCAGTTGGCTTTTCAAGAAAGAGAATAGGAAATAAGTTCTGCTGAATTTGGAAATAGATTCTCTTAAGCTCTTCTTCAGTTTTATTTTCATAGTTTCTGGCTCAAGAGACTGATGAAAATCATCTTGTCCGCAGACTTTCTTGCACCATTTGCTGTGTCCCTGAAACATAACTTCTTGAATTTTAAGATCCAGCAAGGAACTTCTCTTCCTGGGCTGGATGCTCCAGCCGCTTTGTGGGCATCTGACTGCGTGTGACAGTTCCCAGTAGTCTGAGCCACGTTACATTACCGATCACAGGGAACTCCAGGCCTGAAGCTGATTCGACTATGGCAGGAAACAAAGTCTCTGCGGTCTGTTGGGGTTATGCTTCTGGTCCCTCAGTGACGCTCAACACTGGGACTGAGTTGCTGTCCCTTCTGCTGACAGGACCCTACCTCTAAGAGCAAAGCAGTGGATTTTGAAAGCATCAGTCCCTGTCTCCATCAGCGAGCGGTGAGAGGGCTGAGGGTGCTCATGCAGGAGGAGCCTGTGGGAGGAAGGGGGAGGTGCTTTCTTTGTGTGCTGGCTGCTTTTTAGGGCTGTAGAAGGTTGGATTTTATTTTCCTTTTTGTCAATACTTTTGGCTTTGAGAGAAAAAACTCACTTTAAAAGGGCTTTTTAAAAACTTAAAAGAGTATCCTAGTTTTTCAGACAGTATATTCTCTTATTTGTAAGACTAAATTGAGAGATTGTGTGCATCTAGAATCAAGCACTAGTGAAAAAAATAAGAATTTGGTGTTTTGCAGTTCCCTCACCCCTACCCCTTCCAGCATTTCCAGAATAGATGAGTTGCTCTTTCCTTGCTGGCTCACTTAGTACATTCCTGGGACAGCCTATGCACCCAGGCTTTTTATTATTTTTAAACATTATTGTTCGTACTAAGAGATGCCTTCCTAGAATGATAGCCTCTTAGTAAAATAGCTAATGACTATTACATTCGACACAGCCACTCTCTATTTGATATGCATATGCTGAGAGCTTGACTATGGAGGGATGGCAGGTTTTGTATGTGGAATAAATTCTGAGCCTCTCCAAGTGGGGCTAAGGGACAAATGAATAAAACACTCTTGGATTTTTTTAGCCATTGCAAGTAACCCTTTCACTCAGTTTTCTTTGAACTGCGTCTCAGAGTTGTTCCACTCAGCTTTGCACACTCCCTCTCTACCCGGGAGGATGGTCAGCCGTCCAGACTATACGCTAAGATACGTGGGCACGCAGAAGCCACATTTGCTGCTTCCCCTCCAAGGTAGTAGGTGAAAGAAGCTCTTCCTCTGCAAAAATGATGCTAACTTCCTGCTTGGGACTGGCTCAGCAGCTGAGAAGGACCCACAGGAAGAAAATCCACGTTAGAACCCAGTGCTCTCCCCCTTTTGCTGGCTGGTTTGGGCTGTGGGTGCCATAATGATTTTAATGTTTATTTCAGCCTTTGTCACATCCCAGTGTTCCTTTAGCATTTAAGTCCAGCTTCTTTTGGCTTTTCTCCATATGTTCATCAAGCTTAAATTTTAAATGGTAAGACCACGTTTCTCCCTCTGTAAACGAATTACAAACATTTTCACCACATCATAACAATACTCAGGCTTTTGGGACTGACTTCATAGAAGTCTCTTGTTAGCCAAGGTGTCCCTGGTTCCATTCTCTCAGAGTGTCAGGGGTCTGAGAGAAAATGAATTTCCATGAAATAGCAAGGCATTCACCCTTCTATCTTCTGGTGTGTGCATCATTAAGCTAATTGTCTCCCCTCCCTAATGAGTCATACTAGTTTTATGATTTGTTCTGCATGTATTATGTTTATTATAGAAATGTTTATATAATCATGCTTTCCGTATCAGGGAAAATCGTATCTGTTTAATACATTGGCTGTAACTTTAATATCTGTGGACAACTTGTAAAATTTGGAATGTATAATATGTAAAAAGTTTAAAGATACCCAAATAAATGCTTTAGGTGTTATTACTTTGGGTCTGCCTATATTTTCTTTCTGTTTTGTGTCACACGTTTAAATGTCATAAAGTGTTCCCCATGTCACCTTGCTACAAATAAAGTGGGACGCCTTGTATTAGCTTGAAATCTAAGATGCTTATATTATTAGTGTCAGTTACAGCCATTAGCCAAACCATCTTGACCTTCCCAGAGAAAGCTTGATCATCCTTTCAGCTGATTAAATTTCCTATTCTTCGACTATGACAGCTTGTGACCTTTCTGAACAATTGTGGACCGGAAATCACTGGGAAAATGGCACTCAAAGTCTATCCAAGCCAAGATGGGTCTCCAGGTTGAGATTTAACTGCTCATCCTTATCTGGTGGCCCCCAGGTCCTTGTTCTCACACAGTCCTCAAGTACCTGCTTAGGAGAGACACATATAGGAAGAAAGCAACAGTCTGGGTTTGCAGGAGAGTCTGCCTAGGAGAGACCTGCTGTGCTTTTCAAAATCCTCTTCAAAGGAAAACAGGAACTAAGAATGCAAGGTTTCCTTTGCGCATCCCTGGCCCTGAAGGCATCAGTTCCAGGACTTACTGAGCCCCTCTGATACCTCTTGCTCTGTCTCTATTCTTGTGCTTAAGTCAGGTTTATTGAGTTTCATTTTACAGATCGTAAAAGTCACCCTTTGGTGGACAGTTTTATACCTTTTGACAAATGCATAGTTGTTCAACTACCAGCACAATGAGGAAAGAATAATTCGGTCACCCCAGGTCATTCACTCATGTGCCTTTGCTTGTCTCTTCCAGAATGTCACATAAGTATATATCATGCATAGCCTTTTGAGTCTGGCTTCTCTCGGTAAGAAAACTAGTGCCTTTGAGAGTCATCGATGTTCCTTTTGGTCATTGAATCGTATTCCATTGTGCAGACATTTAGTCACCAGCTGAATGATATTTGGGCAATTTTTGGTGATTATGAACAAACCACCAAAAATATTGATGTACAGGTTTTTGTGGGACTTCAGTTTTCATTCCCCGTGGGTAAACAGCTAGCCATTGTCCCTATGTCCTAAGACCATCCTTCGCACTTGAGTTTTACACCCTTGCAAAACATTCTCCTTACCTTGGCTAGACTCATCCTCTCTTTTGGAGAACAAGATATGCCATCAGCAGTTAAGGACTGATGCTTGCTCAATCTCCTGCCTACTGAGGACTGACAAGACATCCTCTCCCTGGGCTTCCATAGTATGCCCCACATTCCTCCTCCTGACCCACGGTGTTGCTGGCTGGCCACACTGCCACCAGGAGCCATCTTTTTATCTAGTGGCAGGTCAGAGGCCCTGATTATCTTGGTCTCCCTGCCCCCACGCCAGCTAAGCTGCAAACCTGCTGGCCTAGCATTACAGGTGCCTGCATGAGGAGGGGCAGGGGAGCGCGCAGAGAAAGCAACTAATCTTATTAACTTGTATTGAGGTTACTCAGGGTTTATTTCCTGGTAGCTCAGTCCTGCGCTTGAAAGTATTGGGAGAGGCAATGGGTTCTTCAGCTGAGGCTCTCTTCAGCTAGAACACCTCTCTTCCTAAATGTTCAGATAAAGTACCTATTACCTACTTCTTCACTATGGAGTGTTCTTAAAATGAAAGTCCTAAGTGCTGTCTTCACCTCTCACCCTACACCAGGACAAGGCCAGCAGGACTTTAAAAACTGGCTGAGTCTCTTGAGAGAAATGAAGTCACAGTGGCCCAAGGAAACACTGAGGTTAGATGCAAGGAAGAACCTGGTACCATAGTGTTGCTGGGAACTGGTAGATGACCAAAAGACATGGGCACGTTTCTCTAGCAGCTTCCTGGTTACCTGAGACCTGTCCAAATGCCGCTCGCCCGTGGTCTGCTGCGGCCCAGCTGGCGACGCTTTCATAGGGTCGGTTTGCCCTTGGCCCTCCCAGGGGCTCTCAGGTTCTGAGGTTGCTTTCATCTGCCTTGTAACCTGGCCCTATAGAGACTCATGTTCCCCTGTTAGGGAAAATATGTTTTGACCAGAGCAGAGAAAAAAAAAAAAGGTTTGGAATTTTTGTTGGCATCACTACATTGAGATTCCACATATTCAGATATTAAATAAATGCAACTCTGGTCCAAACTCTTAACAAAATGTTGAGATTATTTGGATTACAGTCACTGTTTGTGCAGATGAGAGCGAGCAAGAGGGAGGGAGGTGACACGCACACTGTTGAAACACAGCTACCCTGATCACTAACAATGCTGTCCGGTCTGGTTTGATCTGACACTGCTAGCTTGAGCTGAGGATCCTGTGGTGCTTCTTGTTGAACAGGCTAAGAGAGTCATTAACCAAAGTGACTTTCATGCAACACAATTTTTAATATCTATTGTACAGCTGTTAATAGCACGGTTACACACATGGGCCCAGAGCAACACTCCCGTGATGTTTCTCAGCGCCCCTGAGAGGGGAGAGAGCTCCAGGGCCCTCATCAGAGGTGGCTGGCTCAGTCCCTCACCATCTTCAATGTGGGTCACTCCTTGGTCTCAAGGAGACTCACGTCTAATTACTTTAAACCTGGGACCAAAGTCACAGCATTCAGACATCTTTATCTGGTCTCAAGCCTGGGAGAAGTAGAGCCCCAGAACATACCCCAGGGAGCGCCAATCTTATTTTCTGCACACTGAACACCGGACAACAATGAAGAAGCTCCTTCCCCTAAAGCTTCATTTCTGTCTTTTTTCTGAGGGAAGTGCAAACGTCTCTTGGAATTGCTAACTTGGGACGTTGGGCTGGGCTGCCTTAAAGAAATTTGTTTAATGGAGAGGTGTTGCAGAAATACTGTTGCAGGATGGGTATCTGGGGAAAGGTGGAGGAAGAAGCTCCAGAGGACTCTCCTCCACTGTAGGCCACTGGTGTTGTCCATGGGGGCTGTCACAGCCACCTGGGTGGGTGTTCCTGAGCCCACCCGGCGGTGAGGCCCGGTCTCCAAGGGGTGGACTTGTCTGATTGCTGCTCCTCTTCTACAGGACAGCCATCTAACAGCGCTTCCACAGACAAGCCAAAGGAGGTCACCTGGCACTTCAGGGGTAGGATGTTGCTGGAACACGTCAACCTGCCTGCTGCCGCCGCCCATGGCTCCCTCCTCGCTAAGTGACTGAGGGCCTGTGAGTGTGACCCAAAAGCAGGTCTTTCACTGTGTTTTTGGTGGGGGAAAGTAATCCCATCTTTAAGTTCTCTTGCCCCATATTTGGAGAATTCCTCTGTTGAGCCCTCAGTGCTTTGGAGAGTCCATTATCTTAGGAAAGTTTAACAGTCTCCCACCTTCCACAGTTAAATAAACTGGCTGACCTGTCAGTCTTGGCATTTACAAAAAATGACAGCATGGCCCATACGTTTTTCAGACTCCTGTTCTGTGCCATTGGCGTTTTGGATAGAGAAGAAAGCAACTTAGAGCTCATAGCAACAAACTCGTAAAAGGGGAGTGGCCCTCGTGTGGCACTGAATTCATGGGCTATGAAGTCATCCACTGGGAGGCCCCCAAGTCTGGAGGGCACAGCCTAGGGCAGGGGACCTGGGCAGGGACTCATTCATTCACATTTTGCCTCAGTCATTCAAATGTTTGCCAATTGCTTTTAGGGATCCTAAACTTTAACTCCCACCATCAGGAAGAGTCTCCATAGGGTGACCATCCTCCTTGGGAGATTCAGCCTGGATGAGGGGGTATCCGCATTTCTTGGCGTCCACTACTTCTCCGTGTGTTGGAGGGGCAGGGGGTCCCGAGCCCATCAGCCAGCCTCTGGGGCCTGGCCTGCATCTGCACCCTCAGCTTCCACCTGGTTACTCTTGCCCAGCTTTTTCAAGCTCTCCAGAACGGCCTTCCAGGTCTCCCACAGGCTCTTTTCCAGAAGCCAGCCCTCGGTCTCACACTCGGGGTCGTCGGGGTTGGTCACGCCTTCCAGTGCCGTGTGCAGGTAGCGCAGCCCCATGGTGATGGCCACCTGGTCGGAGGAGAGGAGACAGGAGAGCTGGGAGAGGTGGCTGAGGGCTGGAGCTATCTGGAAACCATGGGAGCCACCGCCTGCTACTCCCCGGGGCCCTTTGAATGAGGCAGGCTCTGTGGAGCCTGGGTTGTTGAGGACCTCAATATCCCAGCCTCCTCCCCAGTCTCATCCCCAGCTCCACTCTCCTTTGCTGGCCACCCTAGGCTTCTTTCCACCCTGCCTGCACCCAGGCCTTTTATCTTTCCAGTTCTCACTATTTGAAGTTTTCTTGGCTAGAACATTGCTCCTCTCCATATTCACCTGTTAATGCAACTTCAGCCCTCAGCTACTCATTCTCCTCCTCTTCCTCTAGGGTCTTACCCATCCTGGGGGCATTAGTCCTGGGATCCTTATCCCTGTGACCTCTCACCCCATTCCTAGCATATTGTTTGGCACATATTGGGTGTTCAGTATCTATTTGCTGGAAAGAATTAAGTCATCACCCCCATTTCTGCCAACAATATATGTGGTTTCCTCCTCCTTCCGTCTGATTAGTGTAGCGATGAGTGGTGATTGGATTTGTTCACTAGTAGACACTGTGACAGACTCTGGGGCCAAAAGGCCTGGGTTCAAACCGAGCCCTAGCACTTAGCCAGCGTTGTGACTAGGAAGCCTGTTTACTCATCTGGTCAAGGATTCTCAGATAAAGTGTCGCCTACCTCCTATGCACACTGTGACACTTCAGTATGTGTACAGCGCAGACCTGGCACAGTAAGGAGAAATAGAAATGTCAGATGTAGTTGATTATTAATCAGCGTGTTAAGTATTGTTCCACTTTTCTAATAATGGGTTGTGCTAGTCACTTGTTTCTACCCAAGTCCCGCATTTGCTCTCTTCTGATTCTCCTTTTATGGTATAGAAAACTCTGTAACTAGAGCTGCTAACGGAGAAAGCCCACCTCCAGGAGGTATGGGTGGCCCCAGTCCATTTTGTTTGCCCAGTATCCCAGCCCCTAGAACAGCGCCCAGTGGTGGCAGGGCTTCAGTAAACATCTGTTGGATGAATGCTCTGGGAACATTCTATAATTACAGTGGTAGACAATCATAGTAACTAATAGTTTTAGGGTTTTGTTATTATTATTGTCCCTTGAAAGTTTAATGAGATATTTTTAATGGTTGGAAAACTCACCTTCTCCAGGAAGTCCTCCTGGTGTGCATGTGCCCACTGTTCCTCTCTTGCTTTCCTGAAGGAGGACTGCCATTCTGCTATGAATTTTGCCCTTGGTGATGGTCCTCTCTTTGGCTCAGGAACTAGATGTCTCTCACTGGATTGTGAAGCTCAGGAGGGCAAGGCTCAGGGCAGTCTGTTATCAGCCCAGCCGCCCTCATGACCATCACAGAGCTCTGCCCACCGAAGGCCTCAACTAAAAGTTGGGGGCACTCAAACTCCCTGTTCCCAGTGAGCTGGTCCTCCTCTTATGCAGTCATAAAGAGTAAACTGAGAGGCAGCCCATGGAACCCCAGTTTCCCACTGACTTCTGTCATCCTCAGTATTCTTTCCATGGGTTTTCAGGGAAAGTGACCTTCTAACCTAGCAGTAAGATTCTCTCCTCATTCTACTCACTCACTCCTAAGATTCTGCCTCAAGGAATCAATGGCCAGTAAGTCATCATGAATATGCTTGTGTTTGCCTCAACATTAAGGAAGCCCACCCCTTCTCCAAGTCCGCACAGTCCCTCTAGGGTGATGTGGTGAGTTAGAAGTGGTTCTGTAAGTCTGAAGAGAGTGATTTACTTAAAAGAAAAAACATTTCAGTGAATATTCTCTGATGAACAAAATTTCCCCACCTGATGTTTCTCTGGTTTTGTGTGTTTGGCTTTGGACTCTGTATTTTCTGCTTTCTGCTAAAAGCAGGAGCCCCTGAATGACCATCTGTGCCACCTTGGTTTACCACTCATTAAAACGGGCTCCCATTCAGCACCCAGGACAGCGCCGAGCCCGCCTAAGATTTAGAGAACTCTTCAGTGTGTGTGAATGTATGAAGGCTTGCTACATCCCAATCCTTGTAGCTACAGCAAGGAATTAAGCCTTACAGATGAGATGAGATAAGATGAACTACAAATAGTTATAATAACAGGTAAATTGCTACCGGAATCTCAAGAGAAGCACAAATCCAATTAGCTCCCATTTACCGAACACCTCAATATACCTACTATCTCCTGTTGCCTCCCAATAGTGTCAAAGCTAATTGTTGTCAGCTCCACATAACAGAGAGGTTAAATAGCTTTCCAAGACCTTAGACTCAAAATTTGGAGGCACAGGATGAACCTCTAAAACATGCAAAGTGAAAGAAGCCAGACATAAAAGGTCCCATATTACATGATTCCGTGTATATGAAATATCCAGAATAGGTCGGTCCACAAGGACAGAACACAGGTTAATGGCTGCCAGGGGCTGGAGGGGTCTGGTTGGGGTGCATGCTGCTTGGCAGGTGTGAGATTTTCTTTAAGATTGATGGGAGTGATTTAGAACAAGAGAAAGGTGGTGATTGACAACATTGTGAACATACTAAATACCACTGAACTGTTCACTTTAAAATGGTTAATTTTATGTTCTGTATATTTCACCTCAATAAATATTTTTTAAGTGATAGGAAACAAACAAACAAAAAAAACAGAGGTGCTGGGGTTCAATCCTAGGCCCACATGACCCACAGCCGAGATGAGGGCTGGTTCTGTGCAGAGAGGCATGCATTCCAGGCCTGGCTTTTCTTTGTTAAAGCCAAACGGGGCAGGTGGCTCCCTGTTCCTCTCTCCCCAGCTGGCTCAGGGCCTACCTCAAAGAGCCAGACGAGGAGCGTGATGGCACCCATGGAGTTCATGAGGCCACTGTAGTAGCTCAGCAGGGCAGCCCTGCAGCCGCGCACCCACAGGTTGAGCTCCTCCGTCTGGTGGTCGTAGCTGTAGTGTGCCGAGTTGTTGGTGAGCTGGTACTGGATGCAGGGCCGTGGTGAGCTGGGGTTGCAGCAGCTGAAGGGGACACCATCCACCAGGTACCGCCCATCCACATTGCTCTTGATGCGACTGGAGGAAAAAGACAGCTTGAGAGGGGCTTCTCAGACTACTCATCAGGGGCCAGTTCCTCTGGTCCCCACCTCTGAAAAGCTTGAATATTCACTCATGTGTGCATGCTTGCATTCACTGCCTACGTAAATGTTTGCTGTGCCCCTACTATGTGTCAGCTACTGTTGTAGACACTGAAGATGGAGCAGTGACCCAGAGAGCCAATGGCCCTGCTTTCTGGAGCTGATGTCCTAGAGAGCTGAGACAGATGATAAACTGAGAAGCAAGAATATAGGGAATACAGAAATCCATCCAACCACTCTGTGTGCTGCTTGGCCCTGGCATGCAACAATTTCTTGGACCCATGTCAGGCCGGTAGGAAGGGCAGCAGGAAGTGGTGACTGTAGCACAAGGCTCTGTCTCATTCATGACCAAGTCTGTAGCCCCCAACTCCCTCTCCAAACTCATGTCCCCTTACAGGTCCCTGGGGACCATGGCTCCCTCTGGCCAAATCAGTTTTGCTCAAGAAATGTTTCCAGAAGGCCTGCTCTGGCCCAGGGGCTGTGCAAAGGCAGAGGATGAGACTTGAGGCAGGTACAGTCCTTGGCCTCAGCCATCCAGTGAACTCTTCCCCCAGCCAGTGTGAGCTCCTTACTCACCTGAAGGATGCTGCCGGCATGACTTTGCCCTTCTATATTTACAGATACGGTTAGAGCACAACATATATTCATGGTGGCTCAGAATTCAAAAAGGGTGGACACCTTTACAGTGACAATTCTTTCCCTCTCCATCAAGTGGGCAGGTCTGTTGTGACTGACCTGAATGAGGTTCCCCAGACATTTTTTTTTAAGAGCAATATCATGTTTAATGGTAAAGCTTAGTAAAGTCCAGCACTAGGCATGGCCTTGAGCTGAAGCAGCAGAGTGGGTAGGTGAACCCTGCAGAGCCTCACATGGTAAAGAGGATGAAGAAGGCGACCGTCAAACAGAAGAGCCCCGTGGCCTCAGACAGGGTGAAACCCAGAATGGCACAGAAGACCTGCTGCTTGAGAGACAGGTTCCTGGCACAGCCAACAATCAAGCTGCCATTTGATCAAACACTGTCTCAGTGCCGACCCCTGAACCAGCCACACCCGTTGTGGCGGCTGCAATACAAATAAACTCAGCTGCTGTGTCAATGTTTGAGGAGACAACACTGGTCTGGAACTCCCATCTGGCCACCTGGACCCCAGGAATCTTTATGTGTCAAAATTCATCGAGCTGCAACTTAAGATGGGTGCACCTGACTATATACATGTCATCTAGAGTCAAAATTTTTGTTTTAAGTTACATATGAACAATGCATTACATAACAGCAGCAGACTTTTACAAGAATAGAAAGCATATAATTGTTTAAAATAGAAGTTGTAATTCCACTTCTGTGTATTTATCCAAAGGAAATGAAAATACTAACTCAAAAAGATGTAAGTACCCCCATGTTCATTGCAGTATTATTTGCAGTAGCAAAGACATGGAAACAACCTAAATGTCTGTTGATGGATGAATGGATACAGAAACTGTGGTAGAGAGAGAGAATGGAATATTATTCAGCCATAAAAAAGAAAATATTGCCATTTGGAGCATCATGGTTGGAATTTGAGGGCATTATGCTAAGTGAAATATGTCAGAGAAAGACAAATGCCATATAATCTCACTTATGTGTGGAAGAACAAATTGGTTCTGGCAGAAGTTGGGGGTAGGATAGGCCAAATGGGTGAAGAGAGTCAAAAGGAACAAACTTCTGTTATAAAATAAGTAAGTCATGAAGCTGTAATGTACAGCATGGTGACCTAGTTAATAATATTGAAATGTATATCTGGAAGTTACTAACAGAATAAATCTTAAAAGTTTTCATCACAAGAAAAAAAATTCTGTAACTATGTATAGTGACAGATATTCACTAAACTTACTGTGATCATTTCACAATATATACACACATCAAAACTTTATGTTGCATACCTGAAACTAACATGTCAGTTATACCTCAGTTAAAAATAAGTAAAATAAAATAGAAATTTCAACAATGTTCATTGAAATGGTAATTATACTCTAAAAAAAGATGTCTATGGTTACTTCTAAATAAATCTCTTTAATACAAAAAAAGTCTTCTCACTGGTGTCCTTTGGCCTCCAGGTTCTGCCCACTGTCCTCCCAGAGAGGCTTCATGCATAAACAGGCAAATACGCGTTCTGCAAATGTTCTTACTCTGCCTAGTTTGTTTGTTTGTTTTACCCAAATGGTAATATGTATATGTATACTGTCTTGAACCTTTGTTTTTTCTCTTAGCAATATCTTAGAGATCTTTTTATATCCGCCCATGGAGACTGTTCTTCAGGTTTTTAATGAGCCGCATGGTATTCCCTTTGCACAAATGGTCCGTGGGGTACCAGCCAGCTCCCTATCGTGGATGTTTGGGGTTTCCATTGCCTGTTAGTATAAACAGGGACATGGATCGTTGTGCATGTCGTGACCCCTCTAGAGGGTAAACTCCCCGAAGAGGCATCCCTGGTCAAGGGATGGGCCCGCCGGTGAGTGCGCCAGGTCCCTGCCGGACGCCTCCCCTCGGGCTGTGCAGTCGCACCCCACCAGACACACCAGAGAGCCTGCCCCTCACAGCCGCACCCACACAAGTTCCATTTTTTACTTTGCCAACCTGAAGGAAAATTTCCATTTTTCTTATTATGAGTGAAGTTGAGTATTTTTCAATATGCTTAAGAGCCATTTGTGGTCCGTTTTCAGTAGATAGGTCTGAGTAAGGCTTAAAGAGGGCTCTGCACAACGTGGCCTCCTCGATTCCAGAACAGTCCTCGCCTGGGTTCCGGTGACTGTATTTCCACACGCCCCGCAGTCCCTGACCTCCCCTTCATGGACAGGGCCAGCTGCCCTGAGAAGGGGTGGCCCTGGGGCAGGGCGGCCTGAGTTTGCTCCCGGCTTTTCCCTCTGGACAAGCTCCTTACCCTCTCCGGGCCTCAGTTTCCTCATCTGTAAAAGGTTGTTTGACACGATCATGTAAAAAGGGTAGAAGAGTGGCTGGTATATAGTAAGTGCACAACAAACACACACTCACGGGCCAAGGCTGGGCGAGCCTTCCCGTGTGCTGCGTGCGCAGCTGCGACAAGTGGAGCCGCACACACGACCCTGAGGGGAACAGTCATTGCCCAGTCCCTCGGGAGGCTGCGCTCTGGCCCCGCGGCTGTGAGCGCTTCCTGTGAGGGGCAGAGCTCACCACAGGCCCGGCAGGCGCTGTAGGACATTTGTCCCAGGGCGGAAGTGGCCGCTGCTGAAGTTCTTGCTTGAGCCCCGTGGCTGCCCACGAGCGCGGTGGGAGCAGAAACAGCTCCGGGTTCCCTCGCAGCCCCTGCTCGGGGCGCCTGCTGCGCTGGGTGGGGGACGGAGCGGAGAGGCCCTCGGCTGGGGGCTCCAGCCCGCACACCTGAGCAGACAGTGGCCTCGCACCCCCAGGACCAAGCCCAGCGCGCCTCCTCAGGCTGGGGGGGCTCCAAACTCAAATGCTGCCCGTGCGCTCCGGGCCTGCAGGCTCTCCTGAGCCGCTGCGGCAGCACAGCCTCCGACTAGGCCGCCCCCAGGGTCCTCGCGGAGGGGAGTGCGTGTGGCGAGCGCCGCCCTGGAGTCCCGCAGCGGCCTCTGGGAGCTGTGGGACTTCAGGACCTGGGCCGGGGTGGGGGGCGGAGGAGCGCATGCCCGTCGCGGGGGCGCTGGGAGGAGCGCGCCTGACGCAGGCCGCCGAGAGAGGCTCCTCCCAGGTCGGGCCGCCGGCGGGACCCTTGGTCCACCAGATGGTTCCACCCAGTAGCCAGGGGGCCCAGAGCGAAGCAAGGGCCGCCCCGAAGCCACGCACGGGGTGGCGGGCGGCCCAAGCAGCTAGCTGCCCACTCCTCCCCTCAGTTTCCTCCGAGCTCCTCGGGCCTTTCCCGCCTCTTGGCTCTTCTAGTCCAACTTCCCAGGAAAGTGAGTTCCCTCCCGTCCCGTCCCGTCCCAGCAGCCCTTTCCTGTCCACCGTCATTTCTCCTCATGTACTTACTCTCCGGGTCCCTACGCCGGGGTGAAGCCTACAGACCTGCCCCACCCACACTGCCTAGGCGTCTGACGTGAGAGCCGGACCTGCAGCTGTGTGCGCTGAGGCCGGGCCAGGCTCCGCGCCGCCCCGGTCCGCAGGCTTCTGGACAGCCGCCATCCCCCCGCCTCACCTCGCTGATCCCCGTGGAGAGGCTACCCTGCTGGCCTCGCAGGCCAGGGCTGTGCCCCCCTCAGACTGGGGCCCCCCGAGGGCAGGGCCGTGTCTCCCCTCAGACTGGGGCTCCCCGAGGGCAGGGCCGTGTCCCCCTCAGACTGGGGCTCCCCGAGGGCAGGGCCGTGTCCCCCTCAGACTGGGGCTCCCCGAGGGCAGGGCCGCGTCTCCCCCCTCAGACTGGGGCTCCCCGAGGGCAGGGCCGCGTCTCCCCCCTCAGACTGGGGCCCCCCGAGGGCAGGGCCGCGTCCCCCCCTCAGACTGGGGCTCCCCGAGGGCAGGGCCGTGTCCCCCTCAGACTGGGGCTCCCCGAGGGGGCCGTGTGTCCCCCTCCAGACTGGGGCTCCCCGAGGGCAGGGCCGTGTGTCCCCCTCAGACTGGGGCTCCCGAGGAGCAGGGCCGTGTGTCCCCCTCAGACTGGGGCTCCCCGAGGCAGGGCCGTGTGTCCCCCTCAGACTGGGGCTCCCGAGGGCAGGGCTGTGTCTCCCTCAGAGGGCGGCTCCCGAGGAAGGACCAGGGCAGCACGGGGGAGGCAGGGCTGGCTCGGCGGAGGTGGGGCGTCCCTCGGCCCCCAGCCTGGCCCCTCCGGGAGCCCCAGCCTCTGTCTAGCCCTCCGTCTCCGGCAGAACCATCCCCTTGTCTGCTCAGGGCTTGCCCTGGTTCCAAGCTCAGATTAAGGCCTCGCTCCCCTTAGGCAGAGCCAGGCAGAGGAGAGCCCCATAGCGGCGGGCCGTGTTCACCCGAGGGTCCTGCAGGCCGCAGATCCCGCCCTGCTCAGGGCTCTCCGGGGCTGGAAGGGTCTGGATCAGACAGGCCTGGGTTCTAGCCTGCTCTCCCATAGCCAAGCCACATATGATTTTTTTTAAATCACGTGAAGGTTTTCCTGGAAAAACCAACATGATTTAGTAGGCGAGTCAGTAAATCAACGAGGAAAACCACATGGAGATGAACAGGCGACGGGGGAAAAGGTAGGAAATAACCAAAGTGAGCCGACCCGCAACCGGAACGCGAGCGGGGCGGTTCCTGTGGAACCCGGGCAGTTCGCCTCAGTTTTCTCGTCTGAGAAATGCCAATATAAGTACCTGGCAGGGATGTGGTGGCTTTAAATAGAGTGATACCCAGAGAGCGCCTGGTATACCAAGTGCAGTATCAGTATTTCTTTGAAGATTTCTTTCTGAGTAAGTCCCTGGGTATAAAGGCCTGCCAGCGTCCCTGGCGCATTTTCTCTACACCTCCTGCCCTCTGACCAGCTCGCTGTTCCTGGGATCGCCTCGTAGTATCCTCGGAGTCGAGGGGAGGAAGTGCACCCTACCTTTTGGCTGGCTCCTCCCACTTCGGTGGAGAAAGGAAAAGAGGAAGAGAAAAATGTCTTTGAAAAATACTCTGGAGAAAGCTAATGCTGCTGCCTCGCCTGCCCTCCCCTCCTGCTGGGCCCACCCTGCTTCTCTTTGCCTCTGTTACCTCGGAATCCAAGCCAGAAAAAAGTAAGTGTGCACCACTTCTTAGGGCTTGCCCTCTCAGAAACACAAATACACCTTACACTTTTCAGGGGAGGATTTTGGGGAGCCAGCTTGGTCAGGCAAACTTCATAATCCTCCTAAGTGAGACAGTCCAAATACAAACAGAAAAAAAAAAGTAGTGTCCTGGGGGGAGATGGGGAAAGAGCCATTCCACATTCTCTCATCCATCTCTCTGTAAATTCTTCCCACCAAGAGATAAGCACTGTGCTAATGCTGGCCCTCAGGCAAAGCCACCCTCCTGGCTTTGGCTTTCTAGACACAGCCTCACCTTGCCCACAGGTGTTGTCCCCTGGCCATTAATTGGCAAGTTTGTGGGAAATGGCGACATGGTCCTCTCTCTCAGCAAAAGCAAACCTAGCAAGCTATCCTGCTAGCCACACAGGAGTGTCAAACCGCTGGAGGTTTGGGAAAGGAGAAAGGCATTTCAATTCTACAATTGTGTCTTGAGACCAGCTCTGTGGAAAAATAAAGCCAGCAGATGCATTTTCCTTCCTGGAAGTTTAGCCTAAGGGAAGTAAGAGAAATAGAGACTGAGAGCCAGAGAGAAGCAAAAGGCCCAAAGATGCCCCACTCCAGTGCTATTTATAATGGAAGTAAATAAAAACAACTGAAATGCCTGCCTAAGTGTGTCCATTCATTCAGTGGAATATCATGTGACCATCAAACATGATCATTTATCATTTATATGTGGAATATAAAGGCCCCCAGTGCATAGAACCAGAGACTAGAATGCTGGTTGCCAGTGGCTGGGGGTGGGGGTGGAGAGAACATGTTGGTCAGAAGATACAAACTTCCAGTTATAAGATAAAAAGTTCTGGGGATATTATGTACAGCATGGTGATTACAGTTAATCACACTGTATTATATACTTGAAAGTTGCTGAGATAGAACTTAAATGTTCTTACCACAAAAAAGAAATGGTAATTATGTGACATGGTGCAGGGGTTAGCTAATGCTATAGTGATAATCATTTTGCGATATATAAATATATCAAATCAGCACCTTGTACACCTTAAGCTTACACAGTGTTGTCAATTATATCTCAGTAAAGCTGGGGGGAAAACAACTGTTTTGAACAGATGCAAATGTTATACTACCAAATTACAAAGTGGGGCACTTAATTACATTTATGCCATGGTTACATGATGTTATTATGTAAATGTTAACAAGACTAAATTGAAATGTGGAAAATTAAAGCCATTTGCAGATAAGAACGTGGCCTTTTTCCTGTTTTAGTTTCTCTTAATGTCACCATATTTTTTGTGTGTAACAGAAACTTTTTCAAGTCAATGGAATTAAGACAGTTTCACACCAACAAGCTGCTATGCAGAATGGAAGTAGTTTCGACCAAGTTTAATGTTTGCCTGAAAATGTAGACATGTTGACCTTTGGGAGTGAAGCAACCCAGAGAATTTCTTGGCTCTGGGACAAAAAGGGACTTGGGGCTTACCAAGAGATTTTAGAAGTCTCTCCAATAAGAAACTGTGCAGAAGGCAATCGAGGAAAATGACAGGAAGAGGTGAAAAGTCCTTTCTCATTTCACAAAGGCTGCATCCTGCCCCACCATTCTCACCCCTAGGAATTCTGCTTGTGCCTCTGGCTTCACGCCCTCCTGGAGCAACTTGTGTAAATCATGCCACCTTGTACTGTCCCTGTAAACCTGTCACCTAGGAAGGGCAGGGTGGTTTACAAGCCTCTCCTGACGAGGGATTTGTAGCAGTAATCCCCGTCCACAGAGAAAATAAAATCCCAAGCAGTGACCTTCAATCTGACTTCCCTTCCATGTGGGGTGAAGCTAAGCTAGCCATCTGGGCTTCACATTCTCTGGGCTCCACCATGCCCCACTGTCAGTGGGCCCAGCACCCTGGGTGCAAGTCCCCTGGTACCTGTGAGCCTTACTCAGAGGAAAAACTACCTGGATGAACAACTGAACCCCTCACCTCAGCCAAGGAATGGGTGTAGTTGGACAGAAAGAAGAGGTGAGGAAGAGCCAGTGGCTCAGGACAGGTTCCCCTTTTTCTGGAAAATGACGGGAGGCCCATGATGGCGGGTCTGTCAAGAAGAGCAGCAGCTGGGATCTGTACACACACTGTTATCTCCAGCACAGAGGATGAAATTCTCTTTCTCATCAATACCTGCCTACATCCCACCTCAGGATTTTATTTTTGCACAAGCAAAAGAGGCACAGTGTCTCCTCCAAGACTATTCCAGTGCCTCCGTTTAGAAGATGGACAAGAAGCCCAGAGTGGCAAGTGCCTCACCCAAGGTCACAAGCTAATTAACAGCAGAGCCAAAACTATGGCCTAGACTTCCTGACTCCCCTGTCCTCTGCTCTTTCCCCCATATCCAAGGACAGACACCCTGAAAGGGGTTGTTCAGGGCTGGAAGGTTGAAGAAGAAGGGAGCCAACCAGGAAATTTAAGTTTCTGGGACTGAATCATGCACTTGGAGTGAATGAGACAAACAGCCACATAACCTCTCAGGATATGTGATCTGTGAATGTCCCATCCCTTCTGTATGAAGCAGACACAGGTTCCTGGCTGGGTCTTCCTCCCTGGAGACTTCTATCCAAGCAGCTGATATAACTCAACACCTTTCTCCCACCATAGTCAAACATTAGGTTGAGCCATATGAAGTTGCATCTTTACATGTCAAAAATGTTAGCATATTGGTAATTCCATATGGTCCAACCAAATACAGCCACACATATACCATAATAAGTTGTCTACACAGAGCACCCAATGGAGAGGGAAAGGCACTAGGCCTCCATGTCCCCATGACCCCAGGATTGGAGGCCACTCACTCTTTGACTTCTTTGGAGGAAAAGTCCAGGTAGCGATTGCTGATCCACTGAATCTCAAACCAGTCCCGAAAGCCATTGTTGCCGCAGCATTTGAACTCAATCTGCAGCATGTCGATGGTCTTCTTCATGAAACACCTGCCAGGCGTGTCTGTGTCCCTGTAGTACTTCATGCCATTCTTGAGCCCATGGGCCAGGGTGCCCTCGAGTGAGTCCCGCATTAGGAAGCAGCAGAAGGCCACCAGGAAAAGGGCAGTGTTGAAGAGGACACAGACCGCCAGGTATGGCTTCAGCCAGGGCTTCCACTTGGCATACTTGGCAGGGTCCAGAGCGTCATAGCAGATCTTGCCAGCCAGCGAGTTGAAGGCACAGGAAAGCACCCCCATGCCTATCAAGGAGTTGGGCACAAAATGGCTCTCTGAATTATTCATGACATCGCTCCTCTTCCGAAGTTCAATCTTCAAGAACAGCCCTAGGCTGAAGATGACGATGCCAGCCAGCACAGAGAGCCAGTTCATGAGCCAGAGCCCTTGGGCCAACTTGACCCGCTTCTTCTGGTCAAATTTGACTTTCATCAGCGCCATGCTTGCAGCGTGCAGTCTGGGCCGCCTCCCACAGCACAGGTCCCACTCCTGACCTCAGTGAGCCCAGGGGCTGAAGGCTCAGGGCTTTGGAAAGGGTGCAGACAGCCCGAGCTGCAGAGAGCTGCTCTGGGGGCTGCCCATGCTGAGTTCCCTAGCCAGGGACCCCCGTTAACTCAGTAGTGGTAACAGGGGCTTCGGAGTCACAACTCATGAAAGGGCCAGTCCTCAGCTTCCTCTGCTGCTCCCTCCCCAGCCAAGAAGGGACAGCCTGAACGCTGCTGATTAAAAGTGGGATCCACAAGACATCTTGCTAATCTCTTTAGCCTGGGTCATCCCATTAGATAAAGCCGTGCCAGTTTCAAAACATAGCCAAAGGAAGCCTCCATGGACACATCTGAACAGGGTTCAGTTTGGAGAATCGGGAGCAAAGAGGACAAAACTGGCAGAGAAATGGGTTTTGTCTAAGGGCTGGCTCAGATCACATGCCTCCTCAGAAACCTGCTTCCAAGCCAAACTCTTCCAAAATTTAAAGCTTTCTGTGGGACAAGACATCATTATCCAAGTGGAGAAAGAAATGACAGATCATGAGAAAACATTTGCCACTCGCACAATTCCACAATCAAAAGATCAACCATCAACTAGGAAAACAAGCGAAAGACAGGAACAGGCAATTTATCATAAGCAAATTTGGGAAGCCCTACAATCTGGGAAAAAATGGTCCCTCTAAGTAGAACTCAGGGAAATGCAATTTCACACAATAACCAAACACCAAACCCAATCCACCGGCTTGGCCATCTGTCAAAATTCTGTCACCAAACACTGTAAACAAAGATAGTAGAAACAGTAAGTATGGAAATTAATTTTTTTAATTAGACTTTATTTCTTAAAGCACTTTTAGGTTTACAAAAAAATGAACAGAAAGTACAGAGGGTTCCCATATGCTCTTTCCCCCATGCAGTTTTCTCTATAAATGACAGCTTGCATTAGTGTGGTACACTTGTTACAATTGATGAACTAATACTGATATACTCTTATTAACTGAAGCCCACAGTTTACATTAGGATTACTCTGTGTTCTTGTGCAGTTCTCTGAGTTTTGCCGATTGCATAATGTCATGTCCCCACCATTATCCTATCCTACAGCCCCATACAGAATAGTTTCACTGCTCTAACAGCCCTTATGTGCTGCCCATTCGTTCCTCCTCCCCTCCCTGTCCAACCCCGTCTCTACAGTTTTGCCTTTTCCAGAATGCCATATAGTTGGAATCATACAGGATGTAGTCAGACTGGTTTCTTTCTCTTAACAGTATGCACTTAATGTTCCTCCACTCCACATCTTTTTGCAGCTTGATAGCTCATTTCTATTTTTGCTGAAAAGTTTTCCACTAATATGGATGTACCATGGTTTATCTATTAACCTATTAAAAGGCATGTTGGTAGGTTCCAATTTGGGGCAATTATAAATAAAGCTGCTGCTATTAACACCTGTATGCAGGGTTTGGTTGTGGGTATAAGTTTTCAACTCATTTGTGTAAATACCTTAGAAACATGATTGCTGGATCGTAGAAGAAACTGCCAAATTATCTTCCAGAGTGGCTGTACCATTTTGCATTCCCACCAGCAGTGAATGAAAATTCCTGTTGCTCCACACCCTCAACAGCATTTGATGGTGTTGTGTTCTGGATTTTAGCCTTTCTAATAGGTGTGTAGTGGTATCTCATTTTTGTTTTAATTTGCATTTCCCTGATGACATACAATGTAGAGCACTTTTCATATACTTATTTGCTACTTGCCTATCTTCTTCGGTGGGGTGTCTGTCCATCATTTTGCCCAGTTTTTAATTGGGTTGTTTGTTTTCCTTAGACTATAAACTTTGGAAGAGTAATTTATCTATCTCTATTAAAATTTAACATGCACATTCCCAGTGACCCACCAAATCCACTTCGCAGAACAGCCTGTGCACAAGCACAAGATGTTTTAAGAACAAACTGATCTTGTGCTCAAATTCACATCTACCTGATACCAAAGAAGGCTTCGTGGTTCAAATAAGAGGCCCCCTCAAGGCAGTAAGGGGGTCAAATCTCCAACCTGGAATCCCCTTTCTTCCCTTATTTGTATTTGTTCCAATAGAATTCACCACCTGCATGCTCCTCTTTAAGATTTCCAAATCATTATGTACAAAGGAGGAGGTGTGAGGACAGGCAATGAGGCTGAGTTTTTCCTTCCAGAGTACTCACCTTAGAATGAAACACATATTCCATTGCTCCACCTAAGTTTGGACTCCAACTTGGGAATGATCTCCAAGGCCAGATTCCAAGCCACACAGGAAAATCAGTCTTGGCATTTTACTGTTACACCACATGTGTCAAAAACATTACCCAGAGTGATTACTACTCTAATAACCAAGACTTGGCTTCTAAACAGCTTTGGATCTTCAGAGGATTTCAACTCTTCACCATCAGAGGCACCGAAAAGAATGTGCTGCAGTTTTTGGAATTTTTTTTTTTTCCCAAGAGAGAATTCAGACCAGACTCAGACCTCACATACACAAAATCTGAAGATCACTGTCTTGGGAACAGGGATGTGGATGAGGTGAAGCTATCTCAGAGAACCTCTTAGGAGCATGCATGAAGACAGGAGAAAATCAGAGGGAAGGACAGAAAGAAGGACTTGATCTAGAAACCAGAAACAAAGATATAAAAATAGCTCTACAAGGATAACCCGATTAGCCAAAGACCTCTTTCTCCTCAAATGACCCGGGAGGCGTATAGCAGAAGGAGGGGCGGGGTTGAGCCCGAGGCAAGTCTGTGTGTGCCCCCTGGTGGCCAGAAAAAGAATGGCTTCGGTGCTTGGAAAGGGGGATTTCACCTCTCAGGCTAGAATCCCTAAAGATGTTTTCTGACAGGTAAAAGAGAAAGAACAGACACATCAGAAATCTCCCTGGCCAAACCTTTCAAGTATGAAGCAAGGCAGGATTGTGGTGAAGAGAAAGCAGAGAAAAACGGACTGCAGAAGAGGGAGTGATGAATCTCCGGTGGAGGAGCTGGGCCCTCCCCAACTGGACTGATGGACAGGATTCTAGATGCTATAACTCTGTTATACAGGTAATAGAATAGGTTAATGGAATTAGGGGTGATTCATCTTTTTTCTTTAGAAATTCCCTTAATGCTATTATCATAATGGAATGAAAATAACGAAATTATACAATCAAAAAAATAAAGGAACCCAAGAGATCATCTCTCTGGACCTCTCACCGTACAGGCTGGCTCTTTACCCCCTACTCCTTTTTCTTCTTCCTTCCTTCCCTCTTTCCTCCTTCTTTCCTTCCTTCCTTCTTTTATTTTTCTTGTTTTTCCAGTTAAACATGTCATATATGAAGAAAGTAAAGAATACTATTCAAAGGAACACCTGTATTTTCTCCCCCAGCTCAAGAAATAAAATATCACCAATACCCTTGAAGGAACCTGGTGCCCCTCTTTCTTCACTTTCAGAAGTAATCTGAATTTAGGATTTAACCTTCTCTTGATATTCTTTAGTGTTATCACCTATACATGTATGTTTAAACAGTACATTCTTTTTTTTTTAATATAATTTATTTTATTATCATTAATTTACAATTACATGTGCAATATTATGGTTATTAAACTACCCCTTCATCAGGTCCCCCCCACCAACCCCATTACAGTCACTGTCCATCAGCGTAGTGAGATGTTACAGAATCACTACTTGTCTTCTCTGAGTTGTACTGCCCTCCCCGTGCCCCCCCAACATTACATCTGCTAATCGTAATGCCCCTTTTTCCCTCTTATCCCTCCCTTCCCGCCCATTTTCCCCAGTCCCTTTCCCTTTGGTAACTATTAGTCCGTTCTTGGGTTCTGTGAGTCGGCTGCTGTTTTGTTCCTAAACAGTACATTCTTTAGTTTCACATGATTGTGAACTTGACATAGATAGAATCATGTGAGTATTCTTTCTGCGTTGCTTTTTTCACCCAAACATTGCTTTTAAAACTTTTATACATACAGAAAAGCCCACGTATCATGAATGTACAGCTTGATCAATCAGTGTGGATAAAGTGAAGGTTCCTGTGGCCAGGATTCTCACCTGGCCCTGGTTGGCTAGCTCACTACACACATGTGGGCAATACATCTTTATTGACTCTCTATAAAGAGCTCCGCCCAATGCTCTGGGAGAAACAGTGGCACGGCTGCAAGGCTGCAGGAGAGCAGAGACGAGGCTGGAGTGGTGGCAGCGCTGAGGACAGAGACTGAGACAGCTGCGCAGGTAGAGAGGCCCAGAGGCAGAGACCGGCTTGCTGCATGCAGTCTCCCTCTGAGTGGACGGGATTCTAGTGATTGACCTGCCACCGTGGAAATAAAGTTCTTTCACCCCAAGAACGTTCTACTGTCATTTCTTTGGTCACATTGAATCTGTAGTGAACTTGTCCGGGGCTGAAACCCATTGGCAAGACAATCAACATTACTATTTGTTATTTGATTTCATCAGTATTAACACATACAGCTATAGTTCATTAATTTTATCTTTAAATATTTTTGATACAAAGAATATATGTAACATATGTTAAAAATCATAATAATAAATACTCATTACCCAACTCAAATATCACAAATACCTTGTATCTACATATATGATTCTTCCCATCGCATTCCCCTCTGCAATGGACTGACTGTAGCCCCCCAAATTCATATGTGGAAGCCCTAACCTCCAACGTGACTATTTGTTACCTATAAGGAGGTAATTCAGGTTAAATGATGTCCTGAGAGTGGAGCTTTAATCTGATAGTACTGGTATCCTTATAAGAAGGGGAAGAGACACCAGAGCTCACTGGCTCTCTCAATACAGGCGCTAAGGGAAGGCCACAGCAGGAGAAAGCAGGCAAGCAGGCAGAGAGCCTGCAAGCCAGACATAAAGGTTTCACCAGAAACCAAATCAGCAGGCCCCTTAATCTCAGACTTCCAGCTATAGAACTGTTAGAAAATATATTTCTGTTGCTTAAGCCACCCAGTCTGTGGTATATTACCATGGCAGCCCGAGCTGAGTAATGTAGCTCAAAGTGTAGCCATTATTCTGAACACCTTAGCTTTTTCTTTCTATGTAAAAATCATGTAGTGTCTTCCTACATATATATTTTTGCTTGTTTTTGAGATTCACAAAATAGTATCATACCACTGTGGGGAAAACGAACATTCCTATGGCCAGGATTCTCACCTGACCCTAAACTACTTGATGATGTAATTGGCCTGCTGCTAGGCTACTGCTTCCACACCCATAGGCAATAAGCTATTATTGACTGAATCACTATATAAAGAGCTCTGCCCAGTGCTCTGGGCAGAGGCAGGGACAGAGGAGGATTACAGACCTGCAGACTGTTAGATGCAGACATGATTCTAGTGATTGACCTACTGCCAGGTGAATAAAGCCAGGTATAAACCCTTTTACCCCAAGAACATTCTTTAATCATTTCTTGGTCTCACTGAATCCATACTGAACTTGCCTGGGGCTGAAACTCTGAAGCAAGACATCATATATAGTCTTCAGAATCTCTTTTTCACTCAACAATATATTTTAAGATTCATACATGTTGCTGTATATAGCTACAGTTAATTCTCATATATGGAGCTGTGGATAAAGTGAATGTTCCTGTGGCCACGATTCTCACCTGGCCCTGGTTGGCTAGCTCACTACACATGTGTGGGCAATATGTTCCTATTGATTTTATATAAAGAGCTCCACCCAGTGCTCTGGGCGACATGGTGGCATGGCCACACAGCTGCACGGCTGCAGGAGAGCAGAGACTGGAGTGGTGGCAGTGCCGAGGAGAGGGACTGAGACTGCTGAGGGGACAGAGAGGCCCAGAGGCAGAGACCGGCTTGCTGCATGCAGACTTGCTCTGAGTGGACGGGATTCTAGTGATTGACCTGCCACTGTGGGAATAAAGTTGGGTATAACCCTTTCACCCCAAGAATGTTCCACTGTCATTCCTAATTCTCACTGAATCCATAGTGAACTTGCCCAGGGCTGAACCCATTGGCAAGGCAGGAACATAAAACACATGATCCATTCTCCTGCCGTGAGTTCATGGGTCATTTTTAGTGGATTTTAAAAAATGATTTCCAGTGTTACTTTTATGAACAGTACTGCTTTCAGCATTTTGTACACTTCTTTCGCTGAGCGGAAGTTTCTTGGGGGTATAACCCTAACAGAAGAACTGCTAAGAAGCAGGGCATGTGAATCTTCACCTTTATGGTCTTACTACAATCAGGCTTCTTAATTTTTGTTTTCCTGGTTTTAATTGTGGCCTTGGTTTGCATATCTGGGGAAATGCAAATTTGTGTGACTTTTCATAAATATATTTGCCATTCATGTTTCCTCTGTAAAATAAGTGTTCTTGTCCTTTGCCCATTTTTCATTTGGGTTGTTGGTGTTTTTATGATTGGTTTGTGGAAATTTATGTATTTTCTATAATAATATTTCCTTGGCATTTATTTGTGTTACAATTGTTTTCTCCCAGTTTGCGATTTGACTTTTCACTTTCTCTATAGCATCTTTAGAAGATCATAAACTCTTAATAGAACTTAGTATGGTAAGTTCTTAATAATATAATTTTCTAATATTTTCCTTTATGATTAGTGCTTGTTTAAGAAATTATTCCTTGCTCTATTCATAGAAAGATATTATCCTCTATTACCTTCTAAAAGTTTTAAAATTTTTCTCTCCTTAAGATTTTGATGTTTCTAGACTATATTTTTGTGTGATGAAAGCATGTGATTAATTTTCTTCTGTATGGCTAATCCCAGTACACCATTTATTGAATAGTCTCCTTTTCCCAAATGTCTGCACTGCCTAGTCATAAATAAGTTTTCATATATGCATGGATCCAGTTTTGAGTTTCTTATTCTGTCCCATTAGTCATTTTACCTATTGTTATGCTATCAGCATACTATTTTAATTAAATAAGTCTTCATATCTGATAAAGGACACACACACACACACACACACAGTTTTTCATTTTCATCAAGAATATCTTGGCTGTTTATACTGATGTATAAAAATGTGATGATCTTATTACTACTAATAATTTCTCTGTAAATTATTTAGGAGTTTTTATGCTTGTGATCATATAATCCACAAGTGGTCACTTTTGTTACATCTTTTTAAATCCTTATGATTTTAAAATTGCTCTTTAGTCTTACTGCAAAGCTAAAATCTTCAGTACAATTGGAATAGAGATGATGATAACGGGGAATCCTTGTTTTGATCTTGATCTTAACTTCTAAATGATTCACCGTTAAGTGTTATAGTGCTACAGGTTTTCGTTCATACCCTTAACAAGTTAAAGAAGTTCCCTTCTGTTTCTACTTTGCCAAAAGTATCTTCTCATGAATAGATGCTGAATTTTATCCAAGGGTATTAAGATAGTCATATAGATTCTCCCTTTATTTCTTAATGTGATAAATCAAATCACTTTTCTAAAGTCAGACTAGCTTGGTCTTCCTAGAATAAACCCTGGTACATTGCCTTCTTATATACTTTTCCTTTCTCATAAAGTACATGTCTGGTTTGTGTATTAAGGTAATGCTAGCCTCACACAATGAATTGAGATAAAGTCCTTTTTCTATATTCTATATTCTGGAGGAGTTTGTGTAAGAATGACATTTCTTCCTTACATGTTTGACAAAATTTATTGTCAAAACCATTTGGGGCTGATGTTTTCCCAGGTTTCAACTATGGCTTCAATTTTGGAATAGTTATAGAACTCTTTAGGTTGTCTTTTTCTTTTGTAGATTGTATTTTTCTAGAAATTTATGCATTTCATCTAGGTATCCAAATTTATTGGCAGAAAATTGTTCATAGTATGTCCTCATTATCTTTCTGATATCTGTGGCATCAGTGGTAAGGCCCCCTTTATTCTTTTTATTGTTTATATTTGCCTCTGTCTTTTTTTCTTGACCAAGCATGCCAAAGGTTGGTTTGTTTCATTGTTAGTTTTTTTTTCCCAAAGAATCAGCTTGAGGGTTTTTTTTAATTTCTCCATTGTGTTTATGTCATTGCTTTTGGGTCTTATCTTTATCATTTCCTGTCTTCTACGTCTTCTATTCTTTTGCTAACTTATTAAGCTAGATGCTTAGCTCATTAACCTTTAGACTTTCTTCTTTTCTAATATAAGCACTTACAGGGCAAAAAATTCTTTTTTGAATAAGGCACAGGTATACATAGTAATCAAGCACAGCACATAAACAAATATACAGTATATCTTTGGCCTTAAAATTTCATAGGCAGGGGAGTGACTATGGGAAAAAAGTGTCTAAAAGGGGGACAATGATGAAAAAAAATGGAAAAGCACTGCCCTAAAACAAGGATTTGAGTGAAAGTAATTAACCTGGGGAGTTCGGGTGACACCAGTAGGGAGGTGCGGAAGTGACAGAGGAAGGGGGGCAACCAGTAGGAAACACACTTCAGAGTCACCCCATCCGTGCTGAGGGAGCCCAGGTCCTTACTCACCAACTCCTGACAAGCATTTACGGAGGGCTACTCTCAGGGAGTAATTCTTCAGCTCTTCTGGCCTCCCACACACAGACGGCAGCATAGGTTTGAAGAGTTCTGGAAACCAGAGTCTTCGAGGCATCAAATACTGGCAATCCTAAGTCAGCTGGGGCACAATGAAAAGTCCAAGGGATATGGGTAGTCAGTGGCCCCCTCTGCTATGCTATTATTGCTTGAAATAATAGGAAGTGCTATTAGGAGAAATTTTCTGATAGGAATAATCACAAGCAGCACTCTTCATTAAGTCCCCTGGGGACATGTCCCTGTCATGTAGGTGCTGCTGGATTGAACAAGCAAATTGGTTCCTTACCGGCAGTCACACGTTAAGCCACTTCAAAGTCTAACCCCTATTCCCTAGAGATGCAATGTTGTAAATTGAGTTTCCAATGCAAGAAACACAGTTCGTGCCATAAAAATACCAAACTTAAAGATGAAGAGACCTGAAAATGAAGTAAAATACAAAAATAAAACAAACATAAACTAAGTATGTATGCAGTCAAAAAGCTCAATTGTCAATGTTCTTTTGGGGGGAATTTTGTGCACAGACTCAAGGTTTTGCTAAGGTTTTTTGAACTACAGCTTCAATAAAATGTTCTCAGTAAATGTCCAGAAGCATTCTCATTGCTCGGGGACCTTAAAGAGCATTCAACATTCCAGTCATCTTTCTTGAGAATTTCCATTCCTGATGAGATGTACATGGATGCCCCTTCCCTTCTCCTCCCTCCTTCATTTCCTCCTCAAAGAAGACATATGTCTTTTGTCAGTCTCTGATCTATACTGGCACTGAAAGTGTTTTTTATAGAGGTCATTCTTGGTCCTTCTGAGAAGTTTTCCTTTAATGTCTCATGTAAACTTTTCCAAAGTGACAATGACTCCGCTGAAATCATTGTGTAACTCAGAGGTGTGCCGGGCTCCCTGTATCTAATCAGGCTAGCAGACACTCTGAAGTTTTGTCATCACATCAATATTGGCTGAATTGCCCTACACTTTTCACTTTCTTCCAATCTTTTTCTTTCCTTCAAAAATTGTGCCTACTGGGAACCCAGCTTGACCTCACACTAGTTCATTCACTTCTCTTTCTTGCTCTTAGTGTCTCAAAATACCATGTTTGATTTTCAAAGAGACTTAGCAAAATCCTAGACTTTCCAGAGGAGGTGACATTTGGCTTGTGCACAATTTTGGTAAGTGCACGTGGACTCAAGTTGTGTGGCAGCTGCTTGAGAAAAGGCCAGGAAGTATGGCAGAAAGTGTTTGTACTGAATATCTGCCATTTGTTCCTCCAAAATCATTCTTCATTTTTCTCCACTCTGCTGTGTCCTGGGAGATGAGCTGCATGGACTGCACCAACAGACATCCTTGCCCTAAAATCTCCAGCTGGGCTTAGCCAATAGAAGGCACCAACAGAAGAGAGTGGCATTTTTTAATCCCCATGACTCTCCCCTGCCAGGTCAGTGGACTGGCTGAATCCCTCTACCAAAAGCCACCACTCCGGCCAGGTAGCACTCTCCCTTGGGGTTCAGGTAACAGTTTTGTCCCTTCAACCCTAGGAGTGATAACAGACATTGCACCATCTCTTATTGTTTTTCCTAAACTCTGCCCACAGCTTTGTAAATAGCTCCTGTATTAATCTCTTCTCAAATAATCCATTTTGTATGTGCCATCTGTTTCCTGCCAGGTCCCTGACTGATACAGTGTGTTTGATTAATGAGTAGTAGTTCAGACTAGTTGGAGCATGAAGTGTGTGTGAGGAAACAGGAAAATATCAGGTAGGAACAGTAGGCTGACAGCAGATGGTGGAGGGGCCTGTCTTCCACACCAAGGAGGGCAGCAGGAATGGGAACCTCAGAAGGTTTTAGACCAGGAGTGACATGATTTAAGAAAACTAATCAGTAGCTGCATGTAGAATGGTTTAGAAACTAGAGATGTCGAGACAAGTTAGGAGATGATTACAGTCACTATCACAGGAAGATAACATGTAACTATCACTTTGGCAAAAGATCCAAAATGTGATAGCACAGTATGTAAATAAGGATGTGGGGAAATAGTCCACTCTCAGACATTGCTAGTGAGTGTGTAAATTAATCAACCTCTTTGGAAGGAAATCTGACAATATCTGCCAACATTATGTTATAAACGTTTGTAACCTATTTATCCAGAAATTCCTCTTCTAAGTGCTTAGCCTATAGATAATATTGCACATATATTAAGCGATTTATGTATAAGGCTATTCATTGTAGCATTTTTCTAATGGCTAAAGATCAAAGCAACCCAAATGCCCATCCATTAGGGACTGGTTAAATAAGTATGGCATATCCCATGTGACAGAATAATAAGAGAAGGAGATGACTACATGTACTTATATGGGGAGATATCCAAGTATAATATTAATGGCAAAGACAAGGTGCCTAACAGTATATATGTTTGCTTCAATTTGTGTGGGAGGATAAAAGGATATTTTGCACACAAGTTTGAAAATGCATAGACCAGAAGAAAAAAGGAAACAGGTAAAGGATGGTTGCCCTCTGAAGAGAACTGTAAGGCTGAGATCAAAGGAATTACATTTACATTTTATTCTAATCTTTTGTACCTGCGCATGAATTATTTCTTTAAAAAATCCACTGCACTGTCATCTTAGAATCAGACCTCTACCTTGATATCAGTTCTTAAACCAGACTATGTATAGTTTCGTTGGTGAAATAACACAACTGAGAGGTATTCAGCTAAAAAAACACATAAATCTGTATAATAAAGTATTTGAATGCCTAAATAGAATGTTGAGTTTGTTTACCAGGTGAGTAAATGGCCTTGAACAGTCTTGCTTGGTACTGTCAGATCTTAAAGTTCAGTATCTGAAAAATTGGAAGGCAGGCCTTTGAACAGTAACTCTTTCCTTCAGTGACTGCTGCCAATTCATGTAGGTACTAGGTGGGGATGTCATTTGGAGAATCCAAACCTGGGGTTGGTGTGTAAGGTTCCTTCTAAATTGAAGCGGTTGTAATAAGGCACTACCCTACTGTTGGAGCTCTCAGAATTTCTCTATGATAATTGTTCTTTCATTCATCTCATCTTCATCCACACTGCACCCTCCATAAAGGAAGAGCACATGCTTACCTTGTTTACCATCATATTCTTACCTCCCAGTAACTGAACAGGGAAGATGGGAATAAGCTCATATATTTGTTCAGTTGAGTGGAACATGGATTTCTGTGTTGTACTGCCCTGCCCTTCTTGAAACCTACAGCTGGGCAAATAATTGACCCTTTATCTTAATGACAATGGTCTACTTATTTTCTTTATAAGTTCAGTGTGTCTAAGTTTTTGAGTTGGTGGTGAGATTTTGAATTACATGACATCTAGTTCAATTTCTGTGGTACTAGAGTAATTGCCATGATGTTTATAAAACACTGTATAACCATAGGAAGTTTTTCCCTACATTTTACCATTTTGTTCATTTCTGCCTGATCAATACAATTAAAACTAATTTTTTGTGCAATACTAATGCTCGCATTGCAATCAAAACTTCAGAACTTATAAGTAAGTTGGCCATTTCTCTTTTGGGGTTGAGACTCTGGGTGATTATACAATACTCATATAATACTGTGCTGAAAACTATTTAATGTAGCTGATCATAAGTGAAGTTTAATAAATTGCTTGACTAATGTGCAATTTTGTTGCTTTTCCAGGGTTTTTATGAAAATATATGGTCATTACACTTATTAGTGCAATATATCCTCATTATAATGACCATTATCATTACATTTGCTTAATAAACACTTACTGACTTTCATCAATGGTTTTAATTCAGGGTGTGACTTTCATATAGGTTTGTTTCGTGTTGTTCTGTTTTGGTTTGTTTTTTGGTTAAAAAAACACATCGCAGTTTAAGTTTAGGGAAAATATAGTAAAGTCTAACTTTCTACAATGACAGAAAGATTTGAGAGGACAGATGAAGAGGCAAGACCTACTGAGGACAGAACTAACAATTTGGAAGTCTGATGTTATAAACTGGCCAGCTCAGGGACCAGGCACAGACTGAAATTTTGCTTGGCTTGTTCAGTGTTTTTAAATGCTTTAATTTGTCTGCCAAGTCACCTGGTCCCCCGTTCCCTACTGACTTACTCCCACAGCCTTACTCACTGACTTTACCTGCTTGGCCCTGGAGAATAGAGGCATCATTAAAAGAAATGTAGAACTTGGGAGGGAAAGGTGAAAATGGAGATTTTAAGAATGGAACTTGACAGGCAGGTAAGCCCCCTGCAGATGGAGCCTACATGGAGACATGGGACTGTGAACATAGGCTGAGAGTTGAGGCTCTGGAGAGAAAGAATACAAAGAAACTAAAGGCAAAATTTGGGGCATTACTCATATTTAAGGGCTGGAAGTCACCAGAACCCCAACGAAGGGAAAGAAGCTGTCATGAGAGAAACAGGGTAGAGCAAGGCTGTGGAGGCCAAGGAAAGAGAGAACAAGGATAAATTAGTAAACTGTACCTAAAGTAAAAAGGTTAAGAATCAGGGAGCAGAAGAGCGATTAGATTTAGTGATTAGGCTGATACCATCAAAAACAGTCTCAGCAGAGAGAAAAGGTGAAATTACAGACAAAGAAGGGAGTAGATGAAGATGTAGGTGGACACAGCTACTCTTTTAAGATGGCTGACAGCACGGGAAGGAGCTGGAATCAGTGACATATAGGGTGGAGGACCCTAGGATCTGGTGTCTTGAAAAGAGGGAAAAAAAGCCAATGGACAGGAAGCAAGATCCATAAGAGGTAGGAGGGGATGGGAAGAAGATATACCCGACCTATGGATGCCCACCAGTGAAGGTGCACGTTTCTCCAGTATTGAGGGATATTAAGGAAGTGCTAGTTGGTTGGCCTCTAACCTGTTAGTGGGGTGAGGTCAGCAGAATTACAGGTGTAAAAATATGAGCTTTAGGAAAGCAGCAGTTCTGCGGTAGTTGGCATAAGCAATGTGGAGCAAGCCTTTCAGGAAGGCAGGACAGGCTTGCTGAACAGTGAGGAAAGCTCACCTGAGATTAGCAAGCATTAACTCTGGTTCAAACTGCCGTGATCTGTGGCTTTATTATCTATTAGTAAATAGGTAATATAAATAAATACATAAATAAAAACTGCAGTGATTTTTTAGATGTAAACTTTCCTATAAAAATGATGAGTCACAGATATGAATTGCAAGTCTGTTAGTGCCACAAGCATGGTTTTTCCTCAAGAGCACTTCGTGTTAAACCTGCAATCTCAGGGGGAATAGCCTTAGGATACTGCTCAGTTTCTAATACGAAGGTAAGGTTGAGACTTTCATTACCTTGTCTCTTTGTTATTATTAGGATTAATTCTCCTAAGCAATTGGTATTTTTTTCTCTTCTTTGTGGATGTTGCAAATTGTGACAGTGTTTAGGATCCTTTCTCAAGTGAGCTAATAGTTCAGGAAAACAAATTCTGGATTCTCCTCCAATTATGGAATACAGCTTGGCAGACTACACTCTTTTATTGGCCTCTGCCCCCAATTTGTGATTCTACCGCTGTATCTACTTCTCATTTGTTATCTTGTTGTATCTCACATATCCTAAAAGCCACCTTAAATCCTTTTCTGGAACAAGACAGAATATAAAAATACTAAACATGAATATAAAAACATAAAAAAGGACCTTAATCCTTGTGGCAATTATTAAGTTAAAAGCATGTCTACATGTCCTTTGTAGTCATAGAGACACGAGACCCAAAAAAGCTCTTTGAAACCCTTAACTCTCCATTTAAGAATAATGGATGGTAACAGGGCAGAAAACCACATTTGTAACAGTGGAGAATTATAGCAAAATGAGTGGAAAAATTAAGACTCAGCTAGATGTTTGCCTCAGTTTTTCTTGTATGACATACAGCATAATTATGCCTGAGAATTTAAGAAAAGCAGTTTGCCCTCTTAAATGATTTTGGAAGCTTTCTTTCCAACTCAACTAACACCATTCAAAATCAGTATCTTACAGAAGCACTTAAGAAAGTGGGCCCTGGAGCTGGACTACCTCCAAATCTCAGTCCAGCATTTGAACTGTGTGAGCTTGGGCAACTTATTTACCCATTTCATCACTTGAAAAGTGGTGCTAACATAAGACTGTGGGCACCCTAAGAATTTGAGAATTTAAGTTTACATGAGTAAGGCATGTAGAACCGTGTCTATGACATTTTAAGTGCGCGAAAAATTGGTAGCTGTAATTATTTGGGCTTTACAGTTGATAGGATTCAGGAGCCTTCTGGAGTCAGTGCATATGTAGCTGGATTCCAGAAGCCCAAGCTAATGTGTAGCTGAAGACCAGGGGGGAGTCTTTCCAGTGCCCTGCTGAGAACTACCAATGGAAGCCAAACCTTCAACTTGAAAAAGCTATCAATTAATGGTACTTTGCCAGGTACCGTACTTCCACATTAACTGGATCCTACCAGAGCCCTACTGAATTCGTTTATTAAGTATTTATAGAGGCCCACTTAATCATGCAGTTAAGTTATAAAAAACACCAGAAATCATTAAAAACAACCCACAACTACACCCTTCTCGTCCTATTGTTTCAAACTATCAGTCAAATAAAACTACACCCTATCAAAACAGCAAAAATACTTTTAAGTGCTAGACCTGTCGTGAATATAATGGAAATTACAAGTAGGAGCCTATCACAATCTCAAGCTTTACTGAAAACAACAGTGTAACAACAGTAAGTAAATTATGGGGTCCCATTAGCTGGAGTCAGTCCCACAATGGCAAGTGTCTGGTAAGAGTGAAGAACAGAGTGACAACTGCTTAGTCCCACTGGATCATTCGCTCGTCCTCAGGAAGAATACTCCAGTTTGGGGAGGCCACATCCTGGGCCAGCCAGTTGAAATCATCAACGTTGTTCCAGTTACTTTTGCTCCTATCTAACCCAGAGCCCTCGAAGTCCTTGTCGATCCCCGGGTAGCTCCAGGTGTAAGGGGCGAACTGGATCCCATTGCAATCCTCCACGATGGCCCTGCTAGTCACCTGCAGGAAGATGCGGGTGTCTCTCGTAGTGTGTACGCGGAGCTGCTGGCAGGCCACGGCCAGCACGCAGTCACAGCAGTCCTCCAGGAACACAGAGGTGGACACCGGGCCGCAGAGCACCGTGCAGTTTCGGGCCTTGGTCAGGCGCAGGGTGTTGGGATTGCCATACAGTTTGACTGTGCAGTTGCTCAGTTCGGTCAACAGGACGTTGCGCTGGTGCAGCTCCTCTGCTCTCTTCTCCAAGGTTTGGGACTCCAGACCGGAGAAGCCGAAGACCCAGCTGGAGCCGAAGCCTCCCTTCTCCTTCAAGGGCGGAGGGGCCGCCAGGATGTCTTCCACGGCCCGGGCGTCAGGAGCCGTGTCTACTTTGGTGACGGAAACAGCGTCCTTTCTCCGGGTCTTAAATGCGAAACGCTTCTTGGGCTGCAGCTCCTGGCGCCGCTGGGCCACGGCCGCCTGCAGCCGCGCCAGCGCCTCTTGTCCCTGACGCAGATCGTAGGAGGTCATGAACATAACCGAATCGTTGATAAGTTTCTGCAGGCCCTGGAGCCTAGCGGCCGCTTTCTCCAGCTGCTCGACGGACTCCACGTCCTCCAGAAGCTCTTCCACCGCCGCTCGCTCACGAGCGAAGGCGGCGACGAAAAAGTGGCTCTTCTCCTCCTCTACCTCCTGATTCTGCCGCCTTTGCTTCCGCTTTTCCACCTCCAGTTGCCGCTCTTGTTCTCTTCTCTGAAGCCGCTCAGGCACCAGGCTCCGGGCCCGCTGGGACCCCATGTCCCCATTCCCCACGGCGGCAGCGGAGGAACCTGCAGTCTCCATTTTACTTCAAGCTTCCTTTCTCCTGCCTGCCTTTCTCCAGGCGCGCCCTCCTTGAGGCCTCCCACCAAAGCGTCCCGCAATTGGACAGGCTCGCTGACGTCACACCCCAGCCTTATTTTCTTCGCCCATTGGTTTCTCCTCGTCGGAGGGGGCGGAGACATAGGGCGGGGCCGACTGACAAGGTTGGGTGGGGAGACAAAGGTCCTTGTAGATGGGTAGGGTGGGAGGCAGGCGGGGGAAGCTTTTTTTTCTCTTAAAGGGGCAGGACTTATATCCGGGATTGTGGGGTGAGTTGAAGCAGCGGCAGCTGCACATGTGGGTTTGTTTATAAGAACAAGGTTAGAAACTCGCAGGCCTCCCCCTCCCCCCAGCTCCTCCCTACTACCCCCTTACAGGCCGGAGATCCTACTGGTGGGGGGGATGTGTGCGTGCGGCGGGTGGGGGACAGGTAGTGGTGAGGGAGATGGAGGAGGGGAATATTGCACCGCCCGGCCCGCGGAGGAAGCGGCAGCTGGAACAGCTGGCTAGGGAGCCGCTCGCAGGCCTCTGTTTTCTTTTCCCTTGCACCATCCTTTCTCCCCACGCATTCCGCCGCCCCAAACCCTCATCCTTCGCTCCCCGCCCCCGCCGCCTCTGCAGTTTGGCGTGGCCTGGGGCTCCTGGGTCCCGGCGGGCAGCCACGGGGGTGGGTGGGAGAAGGCGAGGGGCACTGGGATGGGAGAGGCTGCGCCCCTCACTGCAGCGGGGTTCCGGGGGCTCTGCGGGTGTCTAAAGCGGATTACTATTTTTTTTTTTGGCTAATTGCTGCGGTCGGAGGGGTGGGGCGGGGGGAGGGTAAGACTCCACACCCCCTCCCTCTTCCTCCCACGCCCTTCCCCCGCTCCAGGTCCCGTCGCAGCTGGGTGCCGCCGGCCGCGCCCGGGTGAGACCCCAGCCCCCGGGCTCTAAGGCCCTCTGTGGGGCCGTAGGTGGTCAGGAAACTGCGGGGGAGATGCTACATTATTTTCTGAGGTGGTGGGAGGATTTGTCACCGGAAGTGAATGAGCCTAGGCTAGAGTCGGGACCAGCCGGAGGTGTGAGTGGGCAGCCCAGACAGCTCAGTCACTAGCCAAACCCTGGGCAGCAGGCCGAGCGAGGACCCGGACCCCGCTGGCGGCCCGCGTGCGGCCACCTCGCGCGCCCGCTGCGGCCGGGAGGGGCGCCGGGACCTCTCCGGCCCGGCCCGCCCTACCAGTCTTAGGTGTCACCCTATCTCCACCCCGTTCCCAGCCTCCGTCGCTTTTAGTTGGGGTATTTAACTGCCCAAGAAACTGTCACTTGAAATTGCACTGATACGCCTGCACTTTGATGCAGAGAAAGATGGGAGGAAACGAGAGAATTAAGACTCACCTCCAGTTTTTCACGTCCCACTCTCCTCTTTTCCTTCTCATTTAAAACAAAAGACAAAAACAAAACATTAATTCCGTTACGTCTCTGCGGAAAGTCAGCACGGTCCCACCGTTTGGCAAATTCCGCGCGTAGTCGGGCTGGGGGCGGGGTGATCTTGTATGTGTGTGTGTGTGTGTGTGTGTGTGTGTGTGTGTACGTGCACCCAATGGAAGCGGGGATGCTGAAAAATTCCTGTGCTTGGGCTGTATTCTTCGTTTTCGTTCACTTTGTTTCATGGGCACAATGGATGAGGCTTTCTGGTTTTTGTGAGGTATGGTTCTGAGGCTTCGGTGAAACATAGCTGGTTATTTTGTCTAAGTCACATGGAACAATGCAATATCTGCTTTATTTTATGAAGAGTTGATTTCACCAAGCAGGGTTTAGAGATTTATTTTGCTAGGAAAAAAAAAACCCTGCCCTGCCTCCCTTAAGGTTTTCAGCAACTGAATCTGTCCCACTCAAGAAAGTTTGTAACCAAACAAGGTTTATTAGACTTGGGAGTGGCAGCTGATGTGAGCCAACATTTTGGATGAGCCTTAACAGTGAATTTGTGGGTGGTGGTTCGTGTTTGTATCAGAAGTGGAACTGAATGTCATTAAACCCTTCCAAGAACTTCATCTCTGACCAACAGGTTTTGATATAGACTCTAGTAGACTTCGGAAGTTTCTGAATATTTTAAGTTGGCTAGATCAAAAATTTTATGAGGAAGAAACAGTAAAGGTCAAAAATGGATAGGTCACCCTGTTGACCCAGCGTGTTTCAGAGACCAATGTGAGGCCTGAGTGGGAATAGATGGGGTTCAGTAGTGTGGTCTCTGTGAGGCCTTGGCTTGACAGTTCTTTGCAGCCCCTAGCACAACTGCAAGCCAAAGTAGGTGGTCAATACACGGATATAGTACAGCTGGGAAACCTATGGCATATGTCTTCTTTCTGACATTTGAGGACGGTAGATTCAGTGTGCATCCTTGAAATGGATCCCAGCTCCTCAGAGGTAAGTGCCTGTTCCCGTGGAAGGAAAGAGAGTGATGAATTACAACAGAAATGCGGCAAAAGGCAAGGAGCCCATGAGTTCTGAATCCTACTTTCAAAGATACCTTAAAGGGTTTGTGAATCAAAATACTGCTTTCTTTTAAACATCTTGAAAAGTGAAAGAACCCTAAGGTATTATAGACTTCAAAAATCATTTCACAAAAATTTAGGTGCTTTTTGGTTCTATTTGTCAGATGTACTTTTTAACAATTTGAAAATTTTAAACATAGTGAGTAGAGACAAAAGAGTGTTCCATGTACCCATCACCTAACTTCAGCAATTACCAACTGAGAGTCTTGTTTCTTCTGAAACCCCTTAGCCACTTCCACCCCACCTCACCCTGATTATTTTACAGCAAATCCCATAGTATTTCATATTTTAAATCTATAAATATTTCAATATGTACCTCAAAGATTAGGACTGCACTTTTAAAACAACCACAATACCATCATTACATTCCAAAAAAGGATTAAAAAAATCTCCTTAATACCATCAGATTTCCAATCTGTGCTCACATTTCTTTGATTATACTAAAATTTCCCTTTTTAAAAGTTATTTTATTTGAATAAGGATCCAAACAAGTTCCCTACACTGTGTCTAGCTGATATATCCCTTAAATCACTTTATCACTTTTAAACCGTTTCTCTCTCTCTGACTCTCAGTTGCTTTGTTGAAAGAGCACCTGATCAATTGTTTGGTAGATTTTGCTGGCTCCATCTCCATACTGTGTTTGTTAGGTTTTAAGTACTTGTCATATTTACTTGATCTTCTAGTGTCATACAGTGAATGTTTATATATTGATATGCCACAGAAAATCCATAACCAAGTAGTGAAAGCCTTTAAAGACCATAAAACAGGCTTGGGTATCATTAGACAGCAAAGAATAGGGCGTTTTGCTGTTCTGTGGAGTTTATGAGGTACCCTGTGCAGGTGGGAGGTGCAAGCCACATCTAGACAAATAAAACAGATCCAGGCCCTGCTTTCTAGTAGCTCAACGCCAGAAGGAGATGACACTTGTTCATCTTTCAGCAAACATTGAGTATATAGTGGATATAAAGCCTCCATGAAAGAGCTCTACATGCCAAGTATCAAGTGTTAGGCAAATTTTCCTACCTTGGCTGCTGACTTTTCTGACACAAATCAGTGAAGGATGACCTCTGAAGGCATGTGCTGTTCTTGAAAAGGCTCCAAATTGGTCTGGGAAGCAGGACAGGAGCAGCTCTCTCTTTCCACCTTTGCCCCAGGCTCTCCTCTCCCTCAACATCCTTCGCTTTCTGGAACTTCTTTTATCACTGTAAACCTCATGCCTAGCACCTGCTGGCCCAGCTTAGCTAACACCAGTTTATCAAGCACTTCATTCTGCCCGACACTGAGTCAGGGAGGCCCGCAGACTTCCAGGGTGCCCAAAGACAGACATGGTTCCTTTCCTCCTCAAGAAGGGCTAATCTGGGCACATAATCACACAAACATGTAAAATTATAACAGAGGCAACTGTTAAAAAGGAAAGAGGAACAGCGAGCATCACTAGCGGGAGTTCTGACCTTGCTGGGGAGGTCAGGGAGGGCTTCCCAGGGAGCTGAGCTGAGGCTGGAAGGATGAGTAGAAATTAAGAAGGAGAAGGAGAGTAGCGCTGAAAAGTGTCTTCCAGCTGTGTGAGCTCCAGGGGTCCCTGGTGACTTTATGGAGAGTTGTCAGAGGACCGCCATGGGGCAAGGGGCAAGGGCGGCAGTGGGGTACTGAGCTAGTGACAAACACAGATGGCTTTTTTTTAAATACAACTTATTTTATTATCATTAATCTACAATTACATGTGCAATATTATGGTTATTAAACTACCCCTTCATCAGGTCCCTCCCTACCAACCCCATTACACTCACTGTCCATCAGCGTAGTGAGATGCTATAGAATCACTACTTGTCTTCTCTGAGTTGTACTGCCCTCCCCGTGCCCCCCCAACATTACCTCTGCTAATCGTAATGCCCCTTTTCCCCTCTTATCCCTCCCTTCCCGCCCATTTTCCCCAGTCCCTTTCCCTTTGGTAACTATTAGTCCGTTCTTGGGTTCTGTGAGTCTGCTGCTGTTTTGTTCCTTCAGTATTTTTCTTTGTTCTTATACTCCACATATGAGTGAAATCATTTGATACTTGTCTTTTCGGCTTGGCTTATTTCACTGAGCATAATACCCTCTAGCTCCATCCATGTTGTTGCAAATGGTAGGATTTGTTTTCTTCTTATGGCTGAATAATATTCCATTGTGTATATGTACCACCTCTTCTTTATCCATTCATCTACTGATGGACACTTAGGTTGCTTCCATTTCTTGGCTATTGTAAATAGTGCTGCAATAAACATAGGGGTGCATCTGTCCTTTCCAAATTGGGCTGCTGCATTCTTAGGGTAAATTCCTAGGAGTGGAATTCCTGGGTCAAATGGTATTTCTATTTTGAGTTTTTTGAGGAACCTCCATACTGCTTTCCACAATGGTTGAACTAATTTGCATTCCCACCAGCAGTGTAGGAGGGTTCCCTTTTCTCCACATCCTCGCCAACATTTGTTGTTGTTTGTGTTTGGATGTTGGCCATCCTCACTGGTGTGAGGTGATATCTCATTGTGGTTTTAATCTGCATTTCTCTGATGATTAGCGATGTGGAGCATCTTTTCATGTGCCTGTTGGCCATCTGAATTTCTTCTTTGGAGAAGTGTCTATTCATGTCCTCTGCGCATTTCTTAATTGGATTATTTGCTTTCTGTTTGTTAAGGTGCATGAGTTCTTTATATATTTTGGATGTCAACCCTTTATCAGATACGTTTTTTATGAATATATTCTCCCATACTGTAGGATGTCCTTTTGTTCTACTGATGGTGTCCTTTGCTATACAGAAGCTTTTCAGCTTGATATAGTCCCACTTGTTCATTTTTGCTTTTGTTTCCCTTGCCCGGGGAGATATGTTCATGAAGAAGTTGCTCATGTTTATGTCCAAGAGATTTTTGCCTATGTTTTTTTCTAAGAGTTTTATGGTTTCATGACTTACATTCAGGTCTTTGATCCATTTTGAGTTTACTTTTGTGTATGGGGTTAGACAGTAGTCCAGTTTCATTCTCTTACATGTAGCTGTCCAGTTTTCCAACACCAGCTGCTGAAGAGGCTGTCATCTCCCCATTGTATATCAAGGCTCCTTTATCAAATATTAATTGACTGTATATGTTTGGGTTAATGTTTGCATTTTCTATTCTGTTCCACTGGTCTGTGGGTCTGTTTTTGTGCCAATACCAAATTGTCTTGATTACTGTGGCTTTGTAGTAGAGCTTGAAGTCAGGGAGTGTAATTCCCCCTGTTTTATTCCTCCTTCTCAGGATTGCTTTGTCTATTTGGGGTCTTTTGTGGTTCCATATGAATTTTAGAATTATTTGTTCCAGTTCATTGAAGAAAGCTGTTGGTAGTTTGATAGGGATTGCATTGAATCTGTAGATTGCTTTAGGTAGTATAGCCATTTTGACAATATTTATTCTTCCTAGCCAAGAGCATGGGATGCATTTCCATTTGTTAGTGTCCTCTTTAATTTCTCTTAGGAGTGTCTTGTAGTTTTCAGAGTACAGGTCTTTCACTTCCTTCGTTAGGTTTATTCCTAGGTATTTTATTCTTTTGATGCAATTGTGAATGGAATTGTTTTTCTGATTTCTCTTTCTGTTAGTTCATCATTAGTGTATAGGAAAGCAACAGATTTCTGTGTGTTAATTTTGTATCCTGCAACTTTGCTGAATTCAGATATTAGTTCTAGTAGTTTTGGAATTGAATCTTTAGGGTTTTTTATGTACAGTATCATGTCATCTGCATATAGTGACAATTTGACTTCTTCTTTACCAATCTGGATGCCTTGTATGTCTTTGTTTTGTCTGATTGCTGTGGCTAGGACCTCCAGTACTATGTTGAATAACAGTGGAGAGAGTGGGCATCCTTGTCTTGTTCCCGATCTTAGATGAAAAGCTTTCAGCGTCTCGCCGTTAAGTATGATGTTAGCTGTGGGTTTGTCATATATAGCCTTTATGATGTTGAGGTACTTGCCGTCTATACCCATTTTGTTGAGAGTTTTAATCAGGAATGGATGCTGAATTTTGTCAAATGCTTTTTCAGCATCTATGGAGATGATCATGTGGTTTTTGTTCTTTTTATTGATGTGGTGGATGATGTTGATGGATTTTCGAATGTTGTACCATCCTTGCATCCCTGGGATGAATCCCACTTGATCATGGTGTATGATCCTCTTGATGTATTTTGAATTCGGTTTGCTAATATTTTGTTGAGTATTTTTGCATCTACGTTCATCAGGGATATTGGTCTGTAATTTTCTTTTTTGGTGAGGTCTTTGCCCGGTTTTGGTATTAGAGTGATGCTGGCTTCATAGAATGAGTTTGGAAGTATTCCCTCCTCTTCTATTTTTTGGAAAACTTTAAGGAGAATTGGTGTTATTTCTTCTCTATATGTCTGGTAGAATTCAGAGGTGAATCCATCAGGCCCAGGGGTTTTGTTCTTGGGTAGTTTTTTGATTACCAATTCGATTTCGTCGCTGGTCATTGGTCTGTTTAGTTTTTCTGTTTCTTGCTTGGTCAGTCTTGGAAGGTTGTATTTTTCTAAGAAGTCATCCATTTCTTCTATGTTTTCCAGCTTGTTAGCATATAGATTCTCATAATATTCTCTTATGATTCTTTGTTTTTCTGTGGGGTCTGTCGTGATTTTTCCTTTCTCATTTCTGATTGTGTTTATGTGTGTAGATTCTCTTTTTCTCTTAATGAGTCTATCTAGGGGTTTATCTATTTTGTTTATTTTTTCAAAGAACCAGCTCTTGGTTTCATTGATTTTTTCTATTGTTTTATTCTTCTCAATTTTATTTATTTCTTCTCTAATCTTTATTATGTCCCTCCTTCTGGTGACTTTGAGCCTCATTTGTTCTTCTTTTTCCAATTTCAGTAATTGTGTCTTTAGACTATTCATTTGGGAATGTTCTTCCTTCTTTAAATAGGCCTGGATTGCAATATACTTTCCTCTTAGAACTGCCTTTGCTGCGTCCCACAGAAGTTGTGGCTTTGTGTTGTTGTTGTCATTAGTCTCCATATATTCTTTGATTTCTGTTTTGATTTGGTCGTTAACCCATTGATTAATTAGGAGAGTGTTGTTAAGTCTCCATGTATTGGTGAGCCTTTTTGATTTCTTTCTAAAATTTATTTCTAGTTTTATAACTTGGTGATCTGAGAAGTTGGTTGGTAGGATTTCAATATTTTTTAATTTATTGAGGTTCTTTTTGTGGCCTAGTATGTGGTCTATTCTGGAAAATGTTCCATGTGCACTTGAGAAGAATGTGTATCCTGTTGCTTTTGGGTGTAGAGTTCTGTAGATGTCTGTTAGGTCCATGTGTTCTAGTGTGTTGTTCAGTGCCTCTGTGTCTTTACTTATTTTCTGTCTGGTTGATCTGTCCTCTGGAGTGAGTGGTGTGTTGAAGTCTCCTAAGATGAATGCATTGCTGTCTATTTCCTCCTTTAATTCTGTTAGCATTTGTCTCACATATGCTGGCGCTCCTGTGTTGGGTGCATATATATTTATAATGGTTTTATCTTCTTGTTGGACTGACCCCTTTATCATTATGTAATGTCCTTCTTTATCTTTTGCTACTTTCTTCGTTTTGAAGTCTATTTTGTCTGATACAAGTACTGCAACACCTGCTTTTTTCTCTTTGTTGTTTGCATGAAGTATCTTTTTCCATCCCTTCACTTTTAGTCTGTGTATATCTTTGGATTTGAGGTGAGTTTCTTGTAAGCAGCATATAGATGGGTCTTGCTTTTTTATCCATTCTGTTACTCTGTGTCTTTTGATTGGTGCATTCAGTCCATTTACATTTAGGGTGATTATTGATAGATGTGTACTTATTGCCATTGCTGGCTTTAAATTCGTGGTTACCAAGGGTTCAAGGGTTGCTGCTTTACTATCTAACAGTCTAACTTAACTTTCTTGTTAAGTTATTGTAAACACAGTCTGATGTTTCTTTCTTTCTCTCCCTTCTTATTCCTCCTCCTCCATTCTTTCTATAATAGGTGTTTTATTCTTTGCCTTTAGTTAGTATTTGGATGGTCTGCTTTCTTTGCTATGATTTTTTTTTCTCTGGTGACATCTTTTTAGCCTTAGGTGTGCTTCCATCTAGAGCAGTCCATTTAAGATATCCTGTAGTGGTGGTTTATGAGAGGCAAACTCTCTCAACTTTCGTTTGTCTGGAAATTGTTTAATCCCTCCATCATATTTAAATGATAATTGTGCTGGATACAATATTCTCGGTTCTAGGCCTTTCTGTTTCATAACGTTAAATATATCATGCCATTCTCTTCTGGCCTGTAAGGTTTCTGTTGAGAAGTCTGATGATAGTCTGATGGGTTTTCCTTTGTAGGTGATCTTTTTTCTCTCTCTAGATGCCTTTAATACCCTGTCTTTATCTTTGATCTTTGCCATCTTAATTATTATGTGTCTTGGTGTTGTCTTCCTTGGGTCCATTGTGTTGGGAGATCTGTGGGCTTCGGTGGACTGCGAGACTCTTTCCTTCCCCAGCGAGGGAAAGTTTTTAGCAATTATTTCTTCAAAGACACTTTCTATCCCTTTTTCTCTCTCTTCTTCCTCTGGTACTCCTATAATGCGAATATTGTTCCGTTTGGATTGGTCACACAGTTCTCTTAATATCCTTTCATTCCTAGAAATCCTTTTATCTCTCTCTGCCTCAGCTGCTCTGTACTCCTGTTCTCTGTTTTCTATTCCATTAACAGTCTCTCGCATCTCATCCATTCTGCTGTTAAGCCCGTCGATCGCTTGTCTGATTTCTGTATTGTCTTTCCTCAGTTCCCTCACTTCCTCCCTCAACTCTTGCACATTTCTCTGTAGGTCCATCAGCATGGTTATGACTTTTATTCTGAATTCCTTTTCAGGAAGACTGTGCATTTCCATCCCTTCAGACTCCCTCTCTGGGGTTGTCTGGTTGATTTTGGTCTGAACCATATTCCTCTGCCTTTTCATGGCTATAGAACTGGTCACTGGTAGTTGCCACGTATGTCAGCTGGGCTCTTTAAGACTTTAAAAAGAGAAAAAGAAGAAGAACGAAAGAAAGAAAGAAAAAGAGAAAACAAAAACAAAACAAAACAAAGCAAAACAAACAAAATAAATGCCCACCGGATGTAGATTCTGTGGGAATGCTGTAGGTGGCGCTATTGCCCCCACTACTCCGCCGCTGTGCTGTGCCGATCCACAGGGCCCTTTATCGCTTCGCCTCTTGGGGTGCCGAGTCCTCTCGGGTGTAGCTGAACGCTGTGCACTTTCCTGTGTATTCTCGTCTCTCTTTTAGGAATAGATGTATTTGCTGTGTTTTCGTAGATAAATATAGTGTTGGGAGGAGATTTCTGCCGCCCTGCTCACACCGCCATCTTCCCGGAAATCACACACAGATGGCTTTTAAGAGAAACTTGACTGAAGGGGAAGTGGCAGTAACTGGGGGATAGGAGGAGGCTGGCTACATCTCCGTACTGTGTTTGTTAGATTTTAAGTACTTGTCATATTAATTTGATCTTCTAGTGTCATTCAGTGAATGTTTATAGATTGATATGCCACAGAAAATCCATAACCAAGTAGTGAAAGCCTTTAAGGACCATAAAACAGTCTTGGGTACAGTTAGACAGCAAAGAATAGAGCTTTTTGCTGTTTTGTGGAGTTTATTAGGGACCGTGTGCAGGTGTGGTGTTTCTGGCTTTTAAAGAGAAAGAAGACTTGGGTCCAAGATATAAAGGTCCTGAAAAGACTGGAGGTGTTGGGACCCAAAACACAGGTGCAGGGATTAATGGTCAATAGGAGCAGAGACAGCTGCTCTATTGCAGCGTTGTTGACTTTATTACCCAAGTTTTCTAGCATACACAAACTTTTTTACTTGAACTCATAGTAACAGATATATCATAATTGAAACAGAAGCTTTAAGAAACAGTAAATACTCTTGTGTGCAATATATACTACTTTCTGTTCTATTAAGTGCACTTAAAAATGCAGGTCAAGACCCCCTCAATTAAACTGCATTTTCGAAATGCTGTGTCAGCAGAAGAGGGTGCAGCCTATAGGTAAATTTGCACACTTGGTAATTGACAGATGAGTCTGATGGTTTCTGGATTCTTTATAAAGTAAGCTTCAAGGTCCCTTGCTGGGTGTGGGAGGAAGGAGTTGAGTGTCTGAAAAGTGTGGGGAAGGTTTGAAAGCCCTGTGAGAAGAAGAGGTGTATGTTGCTCAGAAATACAGGGCTGGATGGCATGAATGTTCCCCAAATACTTGGAGAAAGAATGAGGGAATTAATGAGAACCATCCTGGGGGGCAGTGTAGGCTGGAGACCAGATCAGGGGAGGGTTTGGAGTGGGCCAGAGGAGAGAAACTGGCAAGATGAGCCTGACCCTCAGAAGCCTGGAGTCACCATAGGGCAGCTTCTCAGGAAGGTCTAGGGGCTTGACTCCTGCAGCCCTCATGCACTCCCTACAAAACTCTTCAGACACTGACATCACTGTTCCCCAAACCTGCACTGCTTGTCAACAGATGACCTTACCTACTCTTCACAGAGAAAAAAGCCTACCAGATAAGAACCTCAACTTGTCTCCCTTCACACTTATAACTTATCTGTGAAGATCCTCTCTGTGTCTCCCCCGTGTCACCCAACACCAAGCTCTCCGCCTGAGTTCTGTGCTTCCCAGGACCTCCAGCCACTAGTCATCCTCTCTTCCTTCGGGATCTTTAATTTCTTCTTTGGCTTCTTCTCTCACCAAGGAAGTTCCATCAACTTAAAACAGTGTTCCTTTTGTCTTACCCATCCAGGTAAATGTTCTTTCTTCCTTCTCTTAACAAGAGACTTTTTATTTTATTCTGTTTTTAAAAATAATGAGTGAGATCTAACCAGGTGAAGGGAGAAAGCAGAGTCACTCATTCTTTTCTTCCTACAAATTCATGGAGCACGAGCTATGCTCCAGGCACTGTTCTAGGTGCTGGAAATACAGCCTTGAATAAGGCAGACAAATTCCCCAGCTTCATGAGGAAGCTAAGAGAGCTGAAGCACCTTAGCAGCAGAGAGAGGGCCTGGGCAGCGATCTGGGCAAGATCAAAACTGAGGGTAGAGAGGTGGACAGAGGCCAGAACACCAGCGGGCTCATAAATCCTGCTGAAAGTTTTGGCTTAATCTTAAAGGCACTGGGAGCTAGTGAAAGCTTTAAATGGGATAATGACCGGATGAGAATATGTCCCTCTCCTTTTTTTCCTTTTAACAAAGGACCATTCTGATGCTGTGTGGAATGGGTTCCAATGGAGCAAAAGTGAGCTGATTGCAGATTGGAGGCCATTGCAGGAGCCAAGGAGAGATGGTAGCACTGAGCTATGGTGATGGGAGTGAGGACAGAGATGCAAGGAGACATGTCTGAGAGATTTAGGAGACGGACGAGCCTCAGTGGTTAATTGGAAGTAAGATAGAGAGTTGTAGAAGGTTTCTGGCTTGAGGAGATGGGTCCACGTGTTCTTGGTGCCTGAGGCAGTGAACTTGTGGGGGCAGGTTTGGAGAGAGCTGGGACCTGCTGCTTGCTTCTTGTTCTGGTGCCTGTGAGCCTATGCTTTACCTTCTTTATGGGGCAGGGCACTTTCCTTCTACAGGACCTGTTTCACACATCTCTTCCAGGAAACCTATCTGGATTCCCCCCTCCACTGGCTCTGGGTGAGTATTTATCAGGTATAAAGTCAGTATCCATTTACAGATACCTTCTCTGCAGCCTGGGCTTTTCCAAGCAGGGATGTGTTTTATTCCATGCAATTTCTGCCTAGCACAGCACCAGTACACAGGAGGTGCGCAAGAAATACTTGTTACATAGATAAGTTCATGGATGAAGAGTTGGGCCAGAAGCAAGACCTCCCCAGCACTGTGATTAGAAGTAGGTCAGGCAGCTTGTTGTTTCATTTTCAGGGAGAGACAGAAGGAGTCCTAGAGCAGAGACGAGGGGATTTGCTAAGCTGACCAACAAGAGGCCTAGTTAGAGAGGTGCCTACTTGTTGACTCTAAGGTACAGTGATAAGTAGTCAGCTATGTAAGTTGTCTTTTGAATATAGTTCCAAATTCTTTTCATGTCAGAAAGGCACATAAATCTCTTAAAACCTTTTTGCATCTGTTCTTTCTGCCATCTCTCTTCCCCGTCAGTGAGGTGTGGTGGTGGTAATAATTGGACAGATCTGAGTTTAAATTCTGATCACTAGCTGTGTGACATTGGGCCTGGTACTTAACCTCTCTGAGCTAATGTTGCCTCCAAATGTGAAGTGAGGATAAAGAAAAACATATTTCTCCTAGGAATGTTGTGATGTCAAATAAAGTAATGTGTATCAAAGTAGGTACCAAGTATTGGGCCAAACCTGTAGCAGACCCTCAATAATTGCCAGGTTCCTTTCTGCCTTCCAGGCACTAAGACCTTCATCCCTTTGCACTTCCCAGCCCTCAAGGGGAGAGGTAGAGCCAGAGTTTGCCACATGCTGATGCTCTCAGAAAGGGCCCTTTAGTGATTCTTCTATGAACAGGTCTCCAGCCTTTCTGCCATTCTGGAGAATATGAGGGCAGAATATACATGTAAATAGTGTTGCAAAAGAAAACCAAAGAATCCTAGAAAAACAAACCTGGACATTCCCTGAGGGATCCTTTAATACCAGGACAAAAACCCGTTTATAGTAAAAGGAAAAAGTAAGAATATGTAGTGATTTTTTTTTCATGACACTTAATTCATTCAGTTTAAAGAACTGTATTGTGAGATCATATCCTCTTCTTCCTCTTTTTAAAAAAATTATTTCTTTTATGAAGCCTTTCTGTCTATGAAATCGTCAAATCTTCTTTGGGAACCACTGATATAATCTGACCTCACCTGAGAGATAAGGGAGTATAAAACAGTTATATGTTATGTAATATTAATGGAATGTGTAGTTATTTCACAAATACTAAGCTTTTATTTGCATTTAGGCTCCATAAGGGCTGTGTTGTGTCTATTTTTTTACACCCCATCATCAAAACATAGGGCATCATGCCTGCCATGCAAGGCTCACGATAATTATCTGTGGGAGGAGTAAATAAATATTCAGCCCAGGCATTTTCAGAATCCTAGTATGTAATGATATGATTATCTGTGGAGCCAGTAAACTCCTTGAGGGAGTCTGTTCTCTGTTGCCCAGAAAAAAGGCAGGTGCTCAGTGAGTGAAGGAGCCCCCAGGCCACACACAGTTCAGGTTTGTCCAGGAAAAGATAATCTAAGCATTTGAATGACAGCAAGGGCCACCAGGCACTTCCCTTATATGATCTCATTTCATCTTCAGCAGAACCTTGCTAGGGGGGTAATAATTTGAAGCAACAACACTTTTAAGATTCTTTAAAAGATTCAGCCAAATTTTAATTCCCAAACATATGAGTTTTAACTACATATTGTTGGGCAGGGGAGGATACCTTTTCTGCCTCAGTTGCTTCTTCAGTGTAAGGGGAATAGTGATTGTTTTGAGATAGTTTCAAAGGCTTTTGTGGAAATGTGCATTTATTGAGATTGAATGCTTTCAAAGTGTCCTGGTAGTTGAAAGTTAAATAAAAAGCAAAAAAATGATTCCTCTTCAACTCTTCTGCCTAGAAGTTTTAAGTCCTCTTCTTTTAAGAGGGATTTCATTTTTGGCTATGAGATGCCACTTTTCTGTGAAATACTATACACTAGTGTTTGAAGCCTGAACTTCCAACCCAATAAGGTCATAAAATCCTTATGAAAATGCCATAAAATTTAGTGGATGGCAGTCTGCCTTAAAAAAAAAGAGAGAGAAACAAAAAGTAAAATGGAATATAAGATGTGAGGTTGCATTGTGTTGTGTAAATACATGTAGATATTTTATATATACATATAATGTGACTTGTGAGATGTATGTTTTTTTTTATAGGTTACGGTCGAAAAGTTTGAAAAAATGGTTTTGTGAATGATGCCTTGTACGTTATGGTGCTCAAAAGTGTTTATTGACATGGAAAAGGGATTTTTTGTGTGTGTTGTGTGACGTGATAGCAATAAGGAAATATGGGTGCTGAACTAATTCCTGCAAAATGTCTAGTCAAGTGGGAACCTGTTTGTGCTTGGAGATACTTTCTTCTTCTTTCATTTGTAAGAATAATGAAAGTTTGCTTATAAAAAGTAAGAGATGTCAATTTGTAGGAGGGAACAATGGCACATAAAGTTTAGGAATGTGAATATGTTACAGGAGCCACAGTATATTAAGGCATTTGTGGCTGTAACAGTTGTGAGTTCTACTCTCGGGGAGGGATCCCAATGTCCGTGACATGAAGTAATTTGAAATGTGTTGAGTCACAAATCTGAACACATCCTAAGAGGCCTGGGGGGTAGGGAGACAGTCATTTACCTCTTGAGTTGAGCCATGCCCTCTGCCCTCCACCTGCATTTCAATATGGCAGGCTTTTTTTTCCTTCTATTCTTTGTCTTAAGAGTATGACTCCCTTAAAGTAATAAAAAGTGTATTTCTGTCTGAAGAATGACCATGAAGTGAAGGGTGAAGCTTGAGTGTAACTTGTGATGTGGAGATATGCCAAGAAAGATAGCCTCTTTCTTGGGTGTGATTTCCCAGAAAACCAAACCCACGACAGTAGTTCATTGTTCTACAAGTTGGCATTCCTGGAGCTCTTTCTGTAGGCAGCTGTAGAAACTTTCTCAGGGGTCTTTGCTGCCTTTTTAGAACCTGTGGGGCAAGCGTTGATTTGAGGCAGTGTTCATTTATTACATAGCCTCTGGAAGATAGAGATACTTAGTGTATAGAAATTTTTGTGTTTCTTTCAAAAGTAGAGATCATATGTTGTAGGTATGGGATTTTTTTTTTTTGTTTGCTTGCTTGCTTTTTGCTTAATTCCAATACTTCTTGATCAGTTGCTTTGGGAATGACTGCGTAAAGGTCTCTGATTATTATCTGAGTGGTTATTGAGGATCGTGTTGTCTGGGTCAGGTTTGCCTAGAGCTGAGGCTTTCCCACAAGCCTGGAGGGGAGAGGAAGAGTTGGGGACAGGACAGGGATTGTCAGTGGGACAATCGGGACAGATTCTGCTTCTACCTTTACATGTAGATGCTGACTTTCTTGAAAAAATTAAAGTCATTTGTGGGTTGACCCACACGCCCTTTTCTTCCAAAACACACGAATTGGATAACGTAGGGGAAATTCGCTACCCATCCCCATTCTCCAATATTTGTTGACCTAAAGCTAGCATTCTGTAGTGTGCCTGTAAGTCATAATTCCAATTGTAGAAAGAGAAGAAAAGGAGAGAAGCATGTTAGTTTATGAGGATGTGAGAAATTGTGCCTCATTTTTTATTTTTAGAAAAGGGAGGGGCTGAGATTCATTGCTGCCCCACAGATGTCACCAGGAATCTCTGCTCTGAGCTCTGCACATGCAGAGGCTAGGTGGGCACCTCACCTAAACGTGATTAGGTCCAGGGAAAACTTGTCCAAACATACTGATGCAAGCTTGACATATTGATGCAAGATGCTTTAGTCGGCCCTGGAATGAGGGGGAGAATAAAAATGAGCAAAACATAGTCCTCATCTCCTTAAGGCTCATGATCCAGGGGTGATATGAAGACAACTAGTTTTAAGTCAGACTGCCTGCAGTGTGTGTTATAAAGGAGGGAGGAAGTTCCATGGAAGTACAAGGGAAAGAGGGAAGAGGGGTGAGCAGGAAAGTGGGCAGGAAAGGAGCGGAATGCCAGGTACAGGGAAGAGCAGGAGAGAGCCCGATAGGCAGCTGTTGTGTTTGAGAAACTTGTAGTAGTGCCATGTGGCAAGAGTGGAGAGTAGTCAGGAGTGGAAAGGGATGGCGTGGGATATGGGGCTGGAGCTTGCCGATGTTCTGAAGGCACTGGGGATCCATCAGAGGCCTCAAGCAGGGAGCAAGGCATCAGATTTGTGTTTTAGGAAGAGAATGGAGTGGAGCAGGGGATGTGCCATCTGGAGGCTATTGCAGTGGTTCGTTGGGTCAATGACAAAGCTTGACCAGGGCCAGTGGGAATGAAACAGAGGTTACTGAAGAATGATTTGTACTTGGAAGCCACTCTGTGAATTTATAATGGACGTGAACCTACCCAACCACTGGGATGATTAGGTCAGCTGGTCAGAACACAAGTTTTTTAATTGAAGTACATTAATTATCAAGGTGTAACGGTGAAAATGGAGTTAAGGCAAAAGGAATTGGATGGTCTAAAAGGACCTTTTACTCAACCTATAGCAGTTTTTGCATGACAATAATAGTAGAGCCTAGTCTCTGGTGAGTTATTCTTCTCTGGAGAGAAGCTGGCCAGTGGTGTATTTGAGGAAATTTTGGGTTGCAAGAAATGGAACTTGTTCATAGATGAGCAAGTAAAATGGAGAATGTTTTTTAGGAAGAGAATGTGTAAACTCATAGGGCTTAGGATATGATCAGGCCCTTTCTCTTCCCGTCTTCCCTCCCTCCACACAAAGTGAGAATTTATTTTCCCTGACACTCTGGCCTTTCTGTTTCCATCCACTTGCATAGGCCCAATCATAACTGCTCCAAAATGGTGGCTTTGACCCCTTGTCTTTTCCAGCCTCATAGTCTACTCCCCATAGCTGACCCCGCTTCTCTGTAACACAAAAAGAGGGGATCTGCTTGGTTCAGGTTGAGTCTGAGGCCTTTCCCTAATCTAGTCAAGCTAAAGATATGACTGATAGATCCTTTGAGAAAAAACAAACAATGGATAACTCTAGTATACTGGTATTATTGTTCAGCTCTTCTAGATTCATGAATAACTCAGTGTGTTGATTGTCTGTTGTGTGTAACAAAGTACCCCAAAATTTAGCAGCTTAAAACAAGCATTTATTCTATGGTTATATAACAGTAGTTATGTGGGTCAGGAACCCAGGAACAGGTCAGCTGGGAGTTTTGGCCTCAGGGTCTCTCAGGAGGTTTAGTCTAGCTGTTCCCTGGAGCTGCAGTATACTGAAGGGTGCACTGGCTAGGAGATCATCTGCTTCCACAACAGCCAGAAGGCTGAGGTTCCTCATTCATTACTGGCTGGAGACCTCAGTTCCTTGCCATAAGGGTCTCTCCTTAGACTGCAAGTCCTTAGGACTTGACAGCTGGCGTCCCCCAGATTGAGTGATCCAGAGAGAGCACAGCACCTAAGATGAAAGACGTAGCCTTTTATGACATAACCTCAGAAATGACAAATGGTCACTTTTGCCCTATTCCATTGGCCACACAGACCAACCCTGGTACAGTGTGGGGGTGGGGGGAGGATACACAACGGTGAGCATACCAATAGGTGAGGCCCATTGGGGGTCATCTTGACCATTAGTTACCATACTCAGGCAGCAAACATTTATTTAGTGCCTACTTCTATGCCAGGTGCCAGGAATTGAAAGCTATATGACACAGAATTTCTGTCCTTGGGAGCTCACTTGTCTCGTGTGGGGAAATCTTACAAAAACACACCACTGCATGTGCCCTGGGCCCTCCCCTCTGTCCACTCGTCTTTCACACTGCTACCACACTTAACCCTCACGAACTTCCAATCTGTTCAGAGTATTCTCTCATTTAACCATCCTGCCTGGATAGATTTTTTTTTTATTCTTAACCACCACCACAGTAAGAAATACATGTTTTTAAAAACTGAAGTATAGTTGATGTATAATATCATATTAGTTTCAGGTGTACAACACAGTGATTCAATATTTACATACATTATGAAGTAATCACCAGGACAAATCTAGCTACCATCTGTTGCCAAAGTTGTTACATATTAACTATATTCCCCATGTTGTACATAGTATCTCCTGTGTCTTATTTATCTAGTTATCACAAAGTGGCACATACATACAGAGACATATTTACACCAGAAGTAAATTTCACAAAAGAGTTTACACCCTCACACTACGAGTGATGTTTTCAGACATTTTCCTATTCTAGGCTGTTTCACTTTTTCTAAAAGCTGGCTGCAATCCCATGAATCTCACAGTCTATTGCATTGTGATCCGCAGTGTGGAAAGTAGTCCCCTAAAGCAGCATCCAGACTCCCTGCCATGAACAACAAAGCCCCTCATCATCCACCTGCCTACAGCTCTCCCACATAACCTTCCAATACCAGAGGTGCCCTCCTCTCTTTCCCCGACATTAGCTGGAGGACTCTTACTCATCCTTCAAAACCCAGGCCTAAAGTGTTTCCTCATCCTCTTTTCCTTGGACAGAATTGCCTGCTCCCTCCTCTGGCCCCCATAGCATTTCACTGACACTTGGTGACTGTCCCTCCTCCATTTCCAGCCTGCCCTAGGGCGGGCTCCCCCAAACCCACAATATGTTTTCATCGTCTCCAAATACGTTGTACGAGGGCATTGAGCAAATTAGCACCACACAAATGGCGATGCTGCAAAAAAGCGGTGTACAGAGTCGCGGGGAGCGGGGTGTCCCAGGCAGGTTTCCCGTCCATGGAGCCACGTGCGGCAAGGAACCCATCCCCCCGGGGGCCGCGGGCGCGCCCTGCGCGTCCATTACGTATAGTTCGCAGCGGAACTGGCCGCCGGGGTTCATTACCGCGGTTCGTAGTAGCTGCGCTGGTGCCTTTGGCGTTCTTTCTACTTTTCTCATTTGTCTGTGCAGATGAGGAAAGCCTAGTGAGAAGTTGATCTGTAGGCAGCACAGAAAGGCCCTCCCTCTGCGCCCGCGCTGCAGGGGGGTCCTTTCTGAAGTGGTACGGAAGGAGGGTTTTGAGGTTTTTGAACATTTGCTTCTAAGTATCAAGAAAGATTTGTTTGCCCACATTTGCACTATCTTGGCAAGCTAGCAACCCGACACAGTGTTTTCTGGTTGGTTTTGCCTGTATGTGGTTTTCATTTTTGAGGGAGAGAGGAATTTACCCCTCAGTTAAATTGCAGTCAGATGCAATGGCTGTTTTTCAAAGATTGTTAACTTAAGGGTTGAAGCTAATACGATTCCCCAGGTCCAGGCTCATGGGGGCTGCTGGTAGACTCTAGTGTGAACAGTGTAAGAAAAAAAAAAAACTAGACTCAAGCAAAAGCAGTGAAATTATTCTTTCTCCGATAGTCTCGTTTCATATTTGTCAACGGCTGTGTGACGGGCCCAAGGATATGCTGACTTGGTTTTGGTGTGTGCATATTGGTAGGGGCGGGGTAGTGAAGCCAGACTATACAGATTACTGGAGAATGCAATGAAGAATGTAACAGAGGTACGTGTCATGTGCCTAGAGAAAGTATTTATTTTCACTTTAAGCAGTATTTTTCAAATGAGGGTGGCCTCCATTGGTGGATCATGAAATCCACTGACAAGGTAGCTAATAGCATTTTTTTTTAATGAGACAGAATAGAATGAAACATATCAAGTTGCAGCCTCCATGGTAAGTTTAGATATTATTTCCCAAAACCTTTGTTTCAGGTATACATCTGTTGCTTTGTGACGTGAAATCTTTTTCTTGGGACTGAGTCTCAGGCAAAGATGTCTGAAAGCCACTGCTTGTAGGGCATGTAAGAAGGCATCCTAGAGGAGGTGCCATTTGGGCTGGGCCTTGGAGAACGGTGGACTTGGCCAAGTGTCCAAGCGCAGAAGAGCATTCTTGGCAGAGGAAATAGGATATGCCCAAATCCACAAATTTGTTCAGGGGCAGGATAGTCTCCGTGATTGGACAGCAGGGAGAAGAGCTGCTGGACTTAACCTCTGGGAAGGCCTATGGAGCCAATTAGTGAACCACTTGGAAGAACAAATATCAGTGCCTCAACTCTCCCCTGCAATTCCAATTCTCTGGCAATGGGTTTGACCTTAGGAATCTGTATTTCTAATAAGCTTCCCTGGGCAGTGAAGTGCTGAGTAAGGTGTGAAATAACCAGCTCTGAATTTGAGAAAGACGATTTTTGTAGTAATTGAGATACTACAAAGAGGAGGGAAGTAAAATCAGGAGGCCAAGCAAGAGATGAGGGCCTGAATTTAGCTGAAGGCAGTTGGAGAAGAGGGGCTGAATTGAGGGAGATTTTGGCTGTGCGTTGCATGGCTGAAGGGAAATGAGAGAATGAGAAGGAATTGTAGACAATCCCAAAATATGAAGGGGCTTGGTTTATGAACACAGATTAGAGAGAGATCAGATTCAGAAGGGAAAATGATTACTTGAGTTTGGATTTATGCCCATAGCTGGGCAGGAATAATTCATCATGTTTTTACATGCCCCACTTGAACTTTACCTTAAGAGCATACATATCCTTTGCTCTGATCACCCATCTCTAAACAACCTCCTGGCTGTTTAAGACCTGACTCAAGTTAATCTAACTCACAAGGGACTGATGCATACACCTAACTGCTAGTTGGCTGGTATGATTTACATTAGGGAGATGTATAAACCTTTTCTGGTACAAGAATACTTGTACCTTTGCTCAGGGTGTCACCTTTACAGTATCAGAGCACCTGGGAAGTGGAACTAGAAATTAAAAGATTTAGGAAAGAGGGAATTGTACAGTCTGACGGAATATTTCATGTGGGTTCTAAAAATGTCTGATTAACTTTCCTGTGCTTAAATAAGAATGTGGCTCTTTAGTGATCAAAATTCTCATGGAGGGTATACAGTGTCTCTGTTCCCTCAGTTTTTTTCTTCATTGTGAAGAATATAGCTTGGTGCCTGCTTAGTACCTACTTATGTCTTTGTCTTCAACTTGTATTTACAAGTCATCTTCTAGGGGTAGTTCCTTCTTCAGATGTCTGACCTCTTAGTTTCATTTTCAGAAAAGATACTGACATTTATTGAACAATCCCTTTACATGAGTTTCCTATCTTAGAAGCTGATTTTCTCACCAAATTCCAAGGATTCTTTACAGCAGCTTGTTAAAGCCTAGGAGACCACCTCTCCTGCTGTGCTTGCAGGCCACCACCCTCCTGACCATGGGGGAGTTGAAGGAATGCTATGTTTAGGAGAGGTTAGAAGTTCTGGCAGAGTACCAGAGGGGCCTGGAGCTGGTGAGTGATGTATCCCTGCCAGGCCTGCCAGCGGCATGCGGTGTCCTCCTGACCTAATGACTGTCCTCCCCCTCACATACTCTGGGGAAACAACCTAGATGTGTAAGACAGCAAGGCCAGTGGGAGTGCTGAATGACTCTTTAAAAAAAAAAGGGGAGTTCTGCTATACTCCTTATTCTTGTACTAGAAGCTTGTAGGAGTTCAGATTTTTTAAGTCTGTCAAGGAAAATAACCAGCTTGAAATATTGTCATGACTAGAATAGCCTTAATCTCTACAACAATTATTTAAAGTGTACATTCATGTATCAAATAAAATACTAATGTAGGCAAGGTTTTGAAAACATTTGTAATCACTCCAATAAATTGCTTGTACACCATTGCTTTGAAAAGTTCCCCATTATCTTAATAATAGTATTAACAGCCACAATAATAATGGCAACTATTATTGAATATTTACTATATACCAAGCACTAAAGCAAAGGTTTTGTATACCTAATGTCATTTAACTCTTCCCCACCAACTTGAGATATAGGTGTTGTTACCTTCATTTTACAGATGAGGAAACTGAGGTGAGAGAAGTTTAAAAGTGGCCCAGATCACAGGGCTAAAAAGTGGCAGTGGTAAAGCTCTAACTGAAGGGGGATTGTGGGAGAGAAAGACTGTATTTCTTGTGATCAGTAGGGCAATGGTTTTATGTGGCTCCAGGAACTTAACCTGACTCCCTTAATGTAGGTCTCTAGGTAAAGAGATGCTCATTTCTTGTATTCTTATGTATCTGGATTGGGCTGTTTTCTTTTATCCCCTAAGTACTGATTGTGAGCTAACTACATACAAAGTAGTCTGCTAGGCCCTTAGAGAACAGGAAGCCCTAGGAGCTCCCTATGTGGGAGGGAACATAAGAGAGACATGTTAGGTTGAGTCATATAAGATTGCTATCAGGAGTTTACATAGGAAGATTTCAAACAGTTCAATCTGCCACATAATTAAAGTAAGGCAATATAATAATAACTAAATGTACTGACTGTTCATTATGTCTCAGGCACCATTCTAAACATTTTACATACACTGGCTCTTGAATCCTTAAAATAACTCTCAGACATGAGTACTATAATTGTCCCTGTTTTATAGATGAGGAAGTCGAGGCTCTGAAGGGTAAAGCGACTTGCCCAGTCACACACCTGGTGGAATTTGAACCCAGGTCAGTCTGAGTTCAGAACCCGAGTACTTGAGCCCAAGAATATAAGTACCTCCAGAAATACAGATAAAGGTATGTACCTTACTTGTGCACATTGAGAATTTTATAATTTTTATTTCACAAACTTTATATAGAGCACTAACTCATCTGGTGTATTTTGGTATTTCAGTTATCTGAACACATCTGGTCATGCGTATCACCATGTCAGCTCCAACATTTGCATTCTCCCCCTTCTGAGAATGGTCGACCGACCAAGGGGAACATATGAAGGGAGAAAACAAAATCAGAAACATTTTCACTTTTAATTGTTGTGTGGACATTGGGCCTGTCAATTTATAGGCCCAAACACATGCTAGAGCACTTCAGTTATAATACATCCTCTTTTTTTTCTGTATCCAGTTGCTCTTCTTTCTAGGTTACATACACAGATGGGAATCATAGGAGTGATCATTTAATTGTACAGAATTAAATTGTACAGAATTGTAAGCAATATAACTGAAGGTATTTTCATACAGTCAAGCCATTTTAAGAACTTTCCTCTTAAACATTTTCTTAATCTCACATTCAAATACCAAAATCCTGATCATATAACCAAAAATTTAAAATTTACATACAAAAGCATATCCCTTATTTAAAATGTTAAGTTTTTTAATCACATGGGGAAAAAATTAAGTTGTATTTTTTCTGTTATTATTAAATGATTCAATTTTGGTGGTGCCCGATGAAGCTGAGATTCTTCCCACTGCTGTCCCAGTATTTTACAACTCCCCAAAACTTAAAATTAGATTCAACAACTGGCATTCTTAAAGTAGGTCTTCACTAATTAGAGGGTTGTCCCTTTTGCCACAGCACTGAACTCTATTGCAACGGCAAGCACTGTTTGTTCCCAAGATCCTTTTCAGGCCTTGAAGAGAGGGTGAGTTTTAGAGTCAACCTGACCCAGGTTCCCTCACCTGCCCTTATTAGACTGATGACCCCAGGCAAATGACTGAAACCTTTGGGAGCCTCATCTGCAAAATCAGGGTAATTAAACCTTATTCTATAGGTTTGCATAAAGGTTGCATAAAGGGTTTTCAATAAGGTATATAAGTATCTAGGTTGCACTTAGTAGGCCCTCAGTAAATGCCAGTGCTCTTATAATTGGGCATTCTTTAAAAAGCTTGCAATGCCTTATGCTCTTTCTGATTATATAAATTCAGTTTTGTATGATGATCTTTTAAAGTCAGATCTGGGCTTCTTTGGGGTTTTGGCTGACTTGGGAGACTAGCTCTCTGAAATCCATTAATATTTCATTGAAGCTGTGGAGCAACAGCTGTAAAACTTGCTTGGTAAGCCCTAATTGCAGTGAATAATCCATGGACTCTTTGAAATGTAATTCGTCGAAATGGGTATTATAATTAAACAGCCAATCCAAAGGCACTTTAAAACATGTTTAAAATTTTCCCAAGCCAATTAGAAAACTGGTTGGTCCAACTGTCAAGGATAGAGAAATATGCTAATTTATGCAAAAACTACTGTTCCAGGAAGGCCTTGGCTGAATGAGAAGCACATTTGAAAGAACACCTCAAGGATACTATGTGATCCTAAATCACTGAATGTATTTTTAAGGCAGGTCTAAATACAAAGCATACTTTGTGAATGACAGAACAGCAGTTGATAGAACAAGATATGGTTTCTTTTTTTAAGAAATCTTGAACATGACAACATTGTATGCCAACCTTGACATACTTATTTTGTGCAATATAGTATAGTTACAGCATCCTTATAAAAGCAAGGCGCCGTGCCATTATGTTTTTTAATTCTAAGGGGATGTAGAAACTAAACAGTTTCACTTAAATAACTTAAATCTAGGGGTAAACCAAATTTCTGGAGGACATGACTTTGAGCATTCTGTTTATCAGCAGGGTGCCATTGCTATATGTATTACAAATTAAAAGAATTTAAAATATTTCTAGGGCTTGCATGAATATTTTTTAAAAATCTGAATCATATTCTTATGCAATTCATCTTTTACCTATCTTTGAAGTTTAAAATAAAAGATAATAAATCCCCCACTATATTTTCGTGAGCATTTACAGGAAAGCAAATTAAGTCAGACGCAAAGACACCCACTCCCAAGCCACACTACCATAATTAACATTTATTTAAATGATCTGGGTGCTAGACGGTTTATGGAGACTTCCCAACAATCGGAGATTTGGGATTAAAAATGAGTGGTAATTATACCTGGACTAAAGAGTGCTAAAGGTTGAATATCCCTTTTTAGTACCGGGAATCATCTAATGAACATTCCATAAATGTGGCAATAAAGGATGTCTACATAAACAGAAGGCAGTAGGAATTGGGTTTTGAGAGTGACTTAGCTGCCACCTTCATCGTGGCTGCTCAAGTTGTTTTATTTTTCTTTTTAATGTTGGTACACAGATTTCACAGATATGGTTTTCACAGCATTTTGGATGGGAAAAAAAGGTGTTGAAAACTTAGTACACTTAAAAGTTATTTGCCAAGCAGCTAATAAAAAGTAATGTTTTCGTTTTTCTTAAGCATACGCAAAAAGGTATTTACTGATTCTAACCCATCGAGCTAAAACGGGAGTGTGTGTGTGTGTGTGTGTGTGTGTGTGTGTGTGTGTGTGTACAGGGCTCCTGCGGAGACTAGCACGCATCTTGTAGATCTTTTTTAAAAAAGTCAAATAAACCTGTTTCTTGAATAAACCAATGCATTTCTGAAGTTAAAAAAGAATCCCAAAGGAAACAGGAATTAACATCATGGGAGCTTGATTTTGGGGGAAAAAAATTTTTTTTTAATTAAAAAAATCCTAATCTCCACATTTCTTGCTAGGCGAGAACCGAAGTTTGGAGGTAGACGAGCAGGCGAGCAGTTTGCCCGGGCGCAGAGCATGAAGGCCGGGCGGGCGCGGGGAGCGGGCGCCCGCCGCCCGGCGCGGGGGTGAGCGAGAGAGAGAGCGGAGCGCGTGTGGCCGGCGCCGCTCGGCCGGGAGCTCCCGCGCCCGCGCCCCGCGCCCCGCGCCCGCCGCCGCCGCCGCCGCCGCCGCCCCTGGTGCGATGGCGCAGAAACCCCGTTGACAAGGCACTGCTTTTTCATGACGGTGAGTTTCCCTTTGAGTGTATTATAATTTTGTGATAAAAATTTCAAGGAGAAAAAAAACACACACACAACCTCCTTCCTCTGCCTCTTTCCTTCGGGGAGGGGGAAAAGCGAGGAGGGGGGGGCTGGAGATCTATCTCCAGACAGACAGAAAAGAAAGAGGAGCAAATTAAACACCGAGTTGCCAAAACCAGGATATTAGGTTTCAGCCCAGAGCTGTTAGCTGGAGGCTGTGTTTTTGGGGTGGGTGGATTTGTGGGTGGGTGATGGTGGTGGTGGGTGGATGTTTAATGGACACGGAGAAA
>JAVSCE010004496.1:0-92083 GCA_032199065.1 Smutsia gigantea
ACAAAATTAACACACAGAAATCTGTTGCTTTCCTATACACTAACGATGAACTAACAGAAAGAGAGATCAGAAAAACAATTCCATTCACAATTGCATCAAAAAGAATAAAATACCTAGGAATAAACCTAACGAAGGAAGTGAAAGACCTGTACTCTGAAAAGTACAAGACACTCCAAAGAGAAATTAAAGAGGACACTAACAAATGGAAATGCATCCCATGCTCTTGGCTAGGAAGAATAAATATTGTCAAAATGGCTATACTACCTAAGGCAATCTACAGATTCAATGCAATCCCTATCAAACTACCAACAGCTTTCTTCAATGAACTGGAACAAATAATTCTAAAATTCATATGGAACCACAAAAGACCCCGAATAGCCAAATCAATCCTGAGAAGGAGGAATAAAACAGGGGGAATTACACTCCCTGACTTCAAGCTCTACTACAAAGCCACAGTAATCAAGACAATTTGGTATTGGCACAAAAACAGACCCACAGACCAGTGGAACAGAATAGAAAATCCAAACATTAACCCAAACATATACAGTCAATTAATATTTGATAAAGGAGCCTTGGATATACAATGGGAGATGACAGCCTCTTCAGCAGCTGGTGTTGGAAAAACTGGACAGCTACATGTAAGAGAATGAAACTGGACTACTGTCTAGCCCCATACACAAAGGTAAACTCAACGTGGATCAAAGACTTGAATGTAAGTCATGAAACCATAAAACTCTTAGAAAAAAACATAGGCAAAAATCTCTTGGACATAAACATGAGCAACTTCTTCATGAACATATCTCCCCGGGCAAGGGAGACAAAAGCAAAAATGAACAAGTGGGACTATATCAAGCTGAAAAGCTTCTGTACAGCAAAGGACACCATCAGTAGAACAAAAGACATCCTACAGTATGGGAGAATATATTCATAAAAAACGTATCTGATAAAGGGTTGACATCCAAAATATATAAAGAACTCATGCACCTTAACAAACAGAAAGCAAATAATCCAATTAAGAAATGGGCAGAGGACATGAATAGACACTTCTCCAAAGAAGAAATTCAGATGGCCAACAGGCACATGAAAAGATGCTCCACATCGCTAATCATCAGAGATATGCAGATTAAAACCACAATGAGATATCACCTCACACCAGTGAGGATGGCCAACATCCAAAACACAAACAACAACAAATGTTGGCGAGGATGTGGAGAAAAGGGAACCCTCCTACACTGCTGGTGGGACTGCAAATTAGTTCAACCATTGTGGAAAGCAGTATGGAGGTTCCTCAAAAAACTCAAAATAGAAATACCATTTGACCCAGGAATTCCACTCCTAGGAATTTACCCTAAGAATGCAGCAGCCCAATTTGAAAAGGACAGATGCACCCCTATGTTTATTGCAGCACTATTTACAATAGCCAAGAAATGGAAGCAACCTAAGTGTCCATCAGTAGATGAATGGATAAAGAAGATGTGGTACATATACACAATGGAATAATATTCAGCCATAAGAAGAAAACAAATCCTACCATTTGCAACAACATGGATGGAGCTAGAGGGTATTATGCTCAGTGAAATAAGCCAACCCGAAAAAGACAAGTATCAAATGATTTCACTCATATGTGGAGTATAGGAACAAAGAAAAAATACTGAAGGAACAAAACAGCAGCAGACTCACAGAACCCAAGAACGGACTAATAGTTACCAAAGGGAAAGGGACTGGGGAAAATGGGCGGGAAGGGAGGGATAAGAGGGAAAAAGGGGCATTACGATTAGCAGATGTAATGTTGGGGGGGTGGCACGGGGAGGGCAGTACATGTCAGAGGAGACAAGTAGTGATTCTATAGCATCTCACTACGCTGATGGACAGTGACTGTAATGGGGTTGGTGGGGGGACCTGATGAAGGGGTAGTTTAATAATCGTAATATTGCACATGTAATTGTAAATTAATGATAATAAAATAAATTATATTAAAAAATAAAATTAATTAATTAATAATGATATGAAAAAAATAAAAAATAAAAAATAAAACACAACCAACAATTTGGGAATAGATCCTTGCCACATATATAACAAACAAAGAATTAATTACATGAAAGGATGCTGTTGGGAAAACCAAGGCTTTGCTGATCCAGTAACTACACAGTCAAGATTAGAAACCTCTGCCAAAGGGACTAGTCACTCCCTCGGGAGCTTACTAAGAGGGGCAGTTTCAACAGAGCTAACCCCACCATAACCCCTAACACTCCAATTTGAATGTGACTGAAAGGAAATTATGAATTGTCTCTATGTGTAAAGAGGCTGACCCCCATCCTCTCATTTCTCTATGACAGAAGGGAAGGAGGAGTTCCTCTCCCCAAACTGAGGAAATGCTCAAGACAATGATTAGTTAAATTTGACAATGCATGCAAGAAGGTCATGTTGCTTCCTGGTGGGTATTCACTTTGCCTCTGAACTTGATGATCTACCTGGCACTCATGGAGAAGAGAGGACTGGAAGCAATGGCCCAGGAAGAGACAGCAGGACCAAGAGAAGGAAAGCCAGGACTCTCCCAACCCCACGTTGAGTGCAGGTTTCCAGTAGAACTCAGATTTGGGGCTACAGTCTTGCAGGTGATGCTTGTCTCATGACGCAAAGAAACACTAATTGCAAAGAAATGCTCTGCAAAGCTGCCAACTAAGTATCAATGGAAGATGTATCCAGTCAAGTTCGGAACCCCCCAGTGCCTTCAGCAGCTGCTTGAGATGGAGGCTAACAGCAGCTTAATCTGCTGGAGACATTGTCTTGCCCTGTGGAGCCCCCAGACAGCAAGCTCAAATACCAACTAGAGCATCCAAGGAACGAAGTAAGCCTCCACATTTTAAGAGCAGTGGAGGAGGGCAGAATCTGCCTCACTGTCACTCCTGCCCGCCCGGCATCCTCCGGTGTGTAAGGTCAGACACGTCTCACATACCCAACACTGGCCACCCCAACTCGTAGTGCTGCCGGTCTCACCTATTTAGAGAGAATATCTAGAGGGTTCTTTAATCAAAGCAGAGATTTAGGTTTTAAAACACAGAAAGATAAATCTTAGAAAATGCTGAATCTGTTCTAATAATGGAGTGTGGCTGAAAAATAGTGAAAATGCTGAGCTACTGTCCTAGTGGAAAAGGAAGCTTCCACGTAGTACAGCTGGTATCAGTTAATGGGAAAAATAAAAGCATTTGGGTTTATTCCTTGGTGAGACTCCTCACTAAAAAACACTAGCAATTATTGTCCATAATACATAAAGAATGCTTTCTAATAAATATAAGAAAAAGAAACACCTACACGAAAAGTGATTATCTAAACGTAGTGGCTCAGAAAACAACCATTATTTCTTTGCTTTTGATTTTCAAATTCTGGCAGGGGCCCAGTGGGGATAGCTTGTCTATGCTCCATGTGACATTTGCTATGGCTGGAATGTCCAGGGTGGCTTCTTCACCCATACGTCTGGCACTTCATCTGGAACAGTAGGGAGGTTGGAGGGACATCTCTCCCTCGCCTCGCGGCCTCTCCATGGGGCTAGCTTGGACTTCCTCACAGCATGGTAGTCCCAGAGTAGCTGGATCTCTCACGTAGGGGCTGGCTTCTTCCAAAGAGCAAAAGTAGAGCTCGCCTTGTTTTCTTAGGCCCAGACTGGCACAGTGTCAATTCTGCCACATTCTTTTAGTTATCCTACAGAAACTTTTCCTCATCGTGCCAAGACATAAAGATGTTAATCACAACATTGTTTCTAATGTCAAAATACTGGTAACAACCCAAATGTCTAATCAGTAGTATGTAAATGAATAAAATGTTATGGTCATATAATGAAGCAAAAAAAATTAATCAACTGAATCATTGTTTATCAATAAGAATAGATCCAAAAACATTGAGTGAGAAAAGACAATTGAAAAAATCATATACTATGAAACAAATTATGCAATTAAAAAAAACTAGAACTACATATGTGTGTGTGTGTATGTGTGTAAAATATTAACTCATAGACCATAGGGACACACACCAATATCAAGATAGTTATAGCCTCCAGGAAGGGAGGAAGGAGCAGTTGTTCTGAGAAAAGGACAAATAGAATTCACCTTTATTTCCAATGTTTCAATTATTTTATTTTTTAAATATGGCATGTATATGATGACATTGTAGTATTTATTGATGGATTTTTACTACACTAGTCTGAAGTATTCTGAAGGTTAAATCCTCTTCAACTAAAACAAATTTAAAGAGTTAACTTGTCTAATTTTAGCTAATCAAGTTGAGAGACCCAAGATAGTTTAGTTTGGAAAATGTCAAAAGCTGTGAATGGCCTGAGGTACTTACAAGTTAACAATGTAGTCTGCCACTGTTTCATATATATAAAAACAGAAGATATGAGACTCCTGGGTCAGAAATGAAAGACTTTATTGCTCATGGCAATAGCCAGAATACCAGCCCTGTGCCATTCCCCAATCCCAAATACCACAAGTCAAAGCAAAAAGGGTTGCATCATGGGAGAGCAACACTGAGCTTAAAGAGCCCCAATTTTTTGTAATGGGTAGGAAGACTTCTTGGCGTGTGCTCTAGACACTATCTCTCTCTTTCAGGACTATAGGCAAATCTGCCCTTTGCTCCAGCAGGAGACGTTAGATGTATCTTCCAGGCCTATCACTATACAAGCACCCTGGAAAAGATAGTGCAGGAAAAAAGCAGTCAATGCCTTTGCTCATAAAATTTTCAGAAATGCAAGCGACCTCTGGAAAATAGTCTCCTAACAGGGCACTTCTGATATACAAAGATGCACCCCCACTGTAATAGCAATATCATAGGACTAACTATTAAATGTGTTGGACAAAGTCTATACTGAAAGTTTTTTAATTTAATGCAGTACTTGCTTATTCTAACTACAAACCTCTACAAGCTAAAAGCCATAAAATCAGAAGAATGAAACTTTAACACAAACCAGTCAGTAAATACTGTTATGAAAAAACTAACTTGTAACAAAATAATAAAACAGCTTTGCACCTCAAGTACAATGTTCCTTAAAACATTAAATGTCATTTTAAAATTTTATCAAGAAAGAAAAAACAACTACATAAGACTGGAAAATTTAAAGGTATTCTAACCCATAAATATACTGTACCATAAACAAGGTGCTATGGCATAAAATAAAATGAGCTATAGATGTGCTTTAGAATTAACTTCAGTACACATTATGATACATAATAGAATCTTTAAGCACCTCATAATATATGTTTTACTTCTTTATGTTAATACAAAAAAACTCAAAATAACATACAAATTCTTTAAAAGCCTACATGGAAATTCCAAGAAAGTCAACCTGAATTGTGACATAAGGATAATGATAATGAATAGTTATATAAAACTTTCACTCTGTAAAATATATAAAGCATTTTTTACATGCAAGATATTAAAATGCTAATTCCCAAACAACTTAGAAGCAAATAATTATTCAGACATATACTGTGTCCCTGTCTAACTACTAAGGGCTTCTTAATACACAGTGAGTGCTCATTAAAATATGATTATTGAGGGCCCAAACAATGACAGGAGTGTGAGAAAGTGGGAAAAACACAAGTTTTAAAGTCCAACTTTGCCAGACTTGAATCCTATCTGTGCCACTTTATGACTTTATGACATTTAGCAAGTCACAACTTCTGTAAACCCTCAGCTTCCTCGCCTACAAAATGAATAGGAGAATAACTAAATTATATTTAAAATGGCTAGCACTATGTCTGGCACATAATGGTCTCAATATTAGTTCTCAAAATTCCAAAGTGTTGTTACTTCTTAGGTAAAAATTCTTACAAATAAACCAAACAACACAGGTCAGTGCGACTTGGAATTGCAGTTTATTACATGCCAGCAATCTTAACTCCACAACTGCAGGTCACTCAGAGAGAGGCACGGTTGATTGAATCTTATAGGAAAAAAAACACTTAAATGTGTTATCCCTGACTTAAGTTCCAAGAGAAACACTTATCCTTTGTAAGTTAAGCCATTCTGTGAAACACCCAACCAACAGAGAGGAAACATGTCGCACTATGTTTTTCATAAATAATAAGACAAAAACCAGGAGGTGGCTTTGCTTTTGGGAAAAACTCCAGGCCAGAAATTAGCACAAGTGAGTTATAATGCCACTTACTCTTCTAATTAGTTATGTGGATCTAGGAAAATCATATCCTTCCTGTTTATCAGTCAAAGAGAGGGTCATTTATTCCAATATTTATAGGTTTGCGTATGTGTGTCAGCCACAGACATTTAAAAAAATGAATGAGGAACAACCAATGCCTATGGCTGACACTACCAGTGTCCTTTCCTACAGCCATTGGTCCTCCCAGACTTGGAGAGAGAAAGATAGAGGGACAGAGGGAGGGTTGTTCAGGCTTCAGTATGCTAAACTCCAAAGTATAAATTGTGATTTTTCTGAGTGTACATGAAAATTATTATCCCCTTTGCCAAGTATTCTCTTTCCCAACTATCCTTGCAACTAGAAGTGGCTACATAGCCCAGTTCTTGTAAATAAGGCATAAGAGAACACCAAGTGAGCCTCTTGAATAAACCCTCCGCTAATAAAAGGAGACCTTTTTTCCCACATTTGACCCTCCTTTCTGCTTGGGATGCCAGAAACATAGTGCCCGGAACCGTGGCAGCCATCCTGTGATCATGAGGTTACAGTCACAAGGAAGATGAATCAATTCACTCAGGATGATGGTTTTTTAATACTATTATTGAGCTACTGAATACTCCCTCAGAGCTTTTTACTAAATAAGTAATACCCATCATTATGATTTAAGCTATTGTTACCTGGGTATTTGTTACTCACAGTTATTTGCATTCCTAACTGAAACCCTACACTCATGAGAGCTTTCTATCTGGTAGAGGAGGCAGATAAATCATGAGAAAAGTGCTGCAGTTTTCAATAATTACTATAATCTAGGTGCAGGTACTTATTTCTGTTATATATAGCTGACAGTTTGCTGCAACTATAAAGAAGAAAATAGATTTCAAAATACCACTGGAAAAAGCACGCAGTTCAAAAGTCATAGATCCTAATTTCAATTCTTTTGAAATATGGATACATACCAGAAATGGGATTGCTGGATCAAATGGTAGTTCTATTTGAACTACGATTTTTTTGTGTGTGTGGTAGTTTTGAGGAACATCATGCTATTTTCTATAGTGGCGGCACTGTTTTGCATTGTGACCAACAGAGAGCAAGTCTTCAAACACTTGATCTTTGCGGACACTTGATCACAACTGACTCATGGAGTCCTGCCTTTAGCTCAGGCCCTGATGTAAGGTCTCTATATAAGTTAATTAATTCAATCTTCTCCGCAAGCCCATGAGATCAGCTCTCTGATAATCTCCATCTTACTGCAGAGGGGAGTGATGCCTGGGCAGCAAAAGTTGCGAACATGATAAAACGACTGGTGTTTGTATCAAGGCCATCTTATGCCAGAATTGATGGACCCAACCATCACACTACACTACCATTCCCAAAGCTGGGTTTTTTAAATTACTTGTTTTACTTATTTTTTAAAAAAGAACAAGATTTAACTTCTGAGTGTAAGAACAGCCCAGTCCTTCAAGAGATAGTTCCTATCAGAGCATTGTGAATCCCGTTATATGCTGATAAAATTGCCCAGGTTAAAATGTTAAAGAGTGAATCGTTCTGCCTCTTATTATGCAGGAGAGACTCCACCCTGCACATATTTCATGACGGAGATACTAACTGTAAGAGAACTGATCACAGATATCTAAACCAAATGCCCCGCCCTCCCATGCTAACTGTGCACAGTGTGTATCCTCGTCTAAAAGTCACTGGCACGTGGAGCCATCACACAGAATCGCACAAGCCGTGTGCTCACAGCCCCAGGGACACCATTCCCAATGTAGCTTGTGTGAATGGCACTGCTTGTAGTTGTATTTATATTGTTGCAGCCCTGCCGACAGGCTTTTAATCTTGCTTTCCTGACATATTCCTCAACTTTAGTGGTACTTTAAAAATGATTGAAGTGCTAAACTAAGTGGCTGGGAAGAAAATACAAGCTAAACATATTCATATGCAGTCTATGTGCACACACACACACACAAACACACACACACAGGTCCACATAACCACAATAGCACACTGATTGTGTTTAAGCATTTTCCCACTTGTTAATGGAAACTCAGTCTATCTGTATGAGAAATGGGCCAACAGCCATCTTCAGTGAAATTACCAACCAGACTCAACTTTCCAAAGAGGAGTCATTAAAATACTTTACCTAGAATCTCAAGGTTATTCTGGTTTCTCAGCCAGAAAGAGATTTGATTCACTCTTGCAGCCAATAAATATAGTATCTTAGTTGCCAAGTAAATACGTCGCTTTACTTAATGTTTACTCTGTGACAGGCATCGCTCTGTACAGGTACTTGAGCGCTTTCCCTACAGTGTTTCATCTAACATTCTCTGGGTAAGCAACACATGCACATGATACAGATAGAAAATGTGATGCTCAGAGGAGTCAGCAAGTTGCAGCATTCAGTTGTCTACTTGCTAGTTGGTTGTCTACCACTTCTTTTCTAACAGAGCACCAATTTCATTCAGGTATCCACTCCTCCCTCATCTCAAGCTCCCAGAGCAAATCCTTTTTAGATACGTTAATCATAGTAATCTTGTACCCCTGTCAGATCAGTTTTAAAATGGGCATGTAAGCCTATTCTGTCCAATGAAAAGCAAGGAGAAGTTTGTGTGGAGCCTTTAGGAAAAGGAAAAGTTTTATCACTCCAACAGAGGAGACACAGAAATAAACTGGTCTCTCTTACTCTTCTGGAGGTTTCTGTGCCTCACTGCGGAATACAGAACGGCGGTCGCCACCTTTCTACCCACCTGAAGGTTATGCCAGCAGCCTGGGAAGGGCAGAACCAGGCAGCCACAGAGCAGTGGAGCCAGAGCCCTCACATTCTGGGCTTGCAGCCTACCTTGCCTCACGATTTCTTGATGCATAAGACAATAAACAGTCTCACCGTAAAATCTAATCTGAGTTAGATTTTTTTTTAATAAGTGCCTTTGATCAAGCAAGTGACAGTTCTAAGATTTGAATACAGGTCTGTCCACCTCCATGCTGGAGCCCTTGACCTTGACACTATTTCCTGTGGGTGCTGAAGAGCTCTGTAATGCAGGAGCCGTAAGTATAGCATTTCCTCACATCCCTCGCAACCCACCAGCACAAACACCTTTATCCAAATCTGTGAAACTCAGTCCTTGACTTGTTTTCCTCCCCACTGCCAAGGACTCATATTCCCAACTACTTGAGTTCATCCAGATCCTAGCCTATTTGGTAGACAGAAATTTTAGCTCTTGATAACCAGGCCCAGTTCAAGATACAAGTCCCATTTCAACTCACTCCTGGAATGGCTACTTCTTAGAATCAGCACCAGGGACAATCATTACAGTCTCAGATGTGCTTACATTGTTGAGCATATACAGATATCATTCAGCTTTGTATCTTCTGCCATTGCTTACATGACCTCTATTTCCTAGGTTGTCTCTACACCCAAATGACCAAGAGCTTTTTCTCAAATAAAGTGTTTCCTTCCACTGATGTATGCTTCCCTTATAAGACCCAAATATCAGAGTTTGTCACTTGAGACAGTATCAGGTAAAAATAATACAAGGAAAGAACTAAGGCTTATAACTGGCAAGAACTGCCAACATTCCTCTGGAGCATTCACAGCAGCTACCACTATTAAAAGAACAGAAGGAAACTAGCATTAATTGAGCATTTATGCCAGGCTCTATTAAACTTTTTATATCATCTCATATTTATACTCAGAATAATCCTATGAGATAGGTATTGCTAGTTCCTTAACTGCCAGATGAGCAAATGAAAGTAAAATGTTACTGCCTTTTGGCAACACAACTAGTCGGTTTCGAGCAAGAATGGGAAGCCTTGATCAGATGAGGCTGCTCCCTGCAGAGAAGGCCGTCCATGAACACCCTGAATCGCCCCAGCCTGCTTCTCTGATTGAATAAGTGCACTTACTGGGTCTCAGCTCCAGCCTTGGATGTTATTTTAGCCAGAGATAGTGTCTGTGATTTTCCTGCCAGACACATTGCCCAGTGCATTGGTGAGGGGTAAGCATAATAAGAAATTAGATATGACAATTGTAAAAGATTTAATAATAGTCATGACTGCAGAGAAAGAAGTAATCTGTGTCATTTCTACCTTAGAGGAAAGTGTGGGTCAGGAAATAGCTAAGGTTAAACTAAGTCTGCGGCTCATCATAATTCAGCACCATAAGCAGCAGAAGAGGGGCAATAAAACTGAAATACGAGACAGACAAGAGATAAAGGGAGAAGAAAGAAAACGCTTAACTCCCACGTTTCTCCAAAGGAATTTCAAGCTGTTGAGGGTTTTAGTCACCCTTTCATTCAGGGCTATTTATCTCCCTGATGCCGTCCACACTCCTTCCTGCAGAAAGGCCACTGTTCCTCACACCTGACTGTGCAAATCACTTCCACCAAGGGGCCCAAACCAGTCTAAGTTCTGCAGTGGCTCTACTAACACAGGTGTCAACCACCTTTGTAAGAAGAGTTTGGGAGAGCACGAGGGGAAGGCTGGCCACCGCCTCTCCTGGCAGACATCAAGCATCAGCTTAGTCCTCCAGGAAGGATGTGGCACAGACACAACTGTATTAGTTACACAAAAGTTGCTGTCATTTTACTAATGCCACAAGGAGCACTTTAAACCTAAGGAAGTAGAGACTACGACAAAAAGCTGTTTGGGTCTTTACATGCTTCCCTGAACTACAGAAACACCCTGAATGGTCATCAGGCCTAAGGAAGGGGTGTTGGTGAACAAAGATGGGATGAAATAGGGGTGTGTCGTGAAATGGGCAGTGACGGAGTTAGTCCAGGAATACGCGCTAAAGACAAAGATGAAAATTTCTGGAATAGCATAGTGCTTTACATGAATTCACCTAGAGACTGGTAAATACATTCAATCTATTGTTAAACCAAGCTTCAAATTTATTAGACTATACCTGACCTGTCAGAAAAGGTTTTTCTAGTGTTCACATGCTAGGGGATCCCTAGTTCCTTTATACCTTCATCAGATCACCCTGCCCTGTGCTTCTACTATTCTTTGAGAATTATGCTATTATTATGCTATAATGATGCTTTTATGCTATCATTCTATGATACTACTATATATCACATATATATATATTACACTATTCTTTGAGCTTTATTGGGCAAGGGTCCCACAACTTTCACATTCCTAACGAGCTTATGAACAAAACTCGGAATCAAAGTTTCATGTTTCTCCAAAAATGAGCCAAACTGCACATTTGGATTTTAGTAAGAAAAGAGAACTACTTTTATACTCTTTTCCAGAGAAATGTTTTCTTCTCTGTGAAAGTTGTCTTCCTCAGTGGAAAATAGAGCTTTACCTGGAGCTTAGTAGAAAGAATAGATTATCTACCTAAACTACTGGATCGGCCAAACCCACCACAACGGTAGCTGTCCACAGGGTGACAGATATCATGAGCTGACATACACCCTCACTCCCAGAATGAAGTCCCAAGCTGCTTTACGAGTGCTGGGAAAACCTACATTCAACAGAACCTACATTCAAGAGCAGCGTCCCACAGTGGGATACTAATAACTGGCGTAAGTTTAGGAAATCATGGGTTGAAAAAATAAAAAACAATTTTCCACTGACATGCTTCTTACAGACTTTGACCTGTTCATCTGCATTGTGGACTTCCAAGAATATTAGTATACTATTCAGAATTTCCAAATAAAATCTCTTTGTTTGAAGATCTTTTAACATGAAGCAACTTTCTAGACTAGTGTTCTAGAAAGGAAACACTGAGAAATGATCGTACATGATCCAAAGAGAATATTTTCATCTTGAAGTCAGCACTTAACCACAAATGCAATAACCAGATGATAAAAAAAAATGTCTTCACTGACAATACAAAAAAGATGAGGAGCTTTTTTACCTATGATGTCTATGACTGATAATATTCATTGATGTATCAAGTGGAGATAGTATAATATTTAAACAGAAGATAATTTAACTGAAAGAACAGCCTCAAATACTGTGACAATAATGTGAAATTATCTAAGATCATTTGTCTAAAAGGTGCAGACAATAGCCCTTAATGCAGATGAGAAACATGGGCTTCATTTTGTAATATTCACTAGAATGAATGCCTCTTTGGGAGATACTACTGTGTACAGTCCAAGCTTTAAACAAAAGAGGTAACATCATAAAGTAACTTTTATGTAAATTATCCTCTTCTGGAAAAAAAACAATCATGTCCTAAGTCTATTTTCTTCCCTAAAATTTCAAAATTCAACTTCCAAACTGGGGTTTTAAAGTTATAAGGCTGGCATGAGACAGTACCCTATGTCAATGACCAACACTGTGACAATTTAGTACGATTATTAGGAGAAAGTAGCTGAGCATTCAGGATAGTCACACTTAAATCAGTTGTCTTTTAGGAAAAAATAAAGAAGCAAATCAAATATCATATACATCTCTTCCAAATGTTTACCTGTTGCACATACATGCTATTAATACAAAATAGAGGGAATTAAAACTTCCCCCAAAGCCCATTTGGTTCAAGTCATGCAACAGATAAATCTCGTACTAATCCGAAAGAAACATTGCACTGTTCTTCAGTGATAATCCCTCTGGATCAGAAGTGGGTCAGTTCTAACTAAGCTTCTTCCTAATACCCTTCCTCTCTACTAACCCAGCTCCCTGCAAAAAAGATAATATTTCTACCACTAGTGACCAAAGAAGTTTTGAGCACTTGAGCACTTCATTTACAAAATGACACAGTAGGGCACCTAATGCCTTCAGACTTAGAACAGGCATTCAGAACAGCCCCTGACCTCGTTCCTGGTATGCCCAGGATGAAACAATTAGGGGGCGGTCAGTGGATCACAGTAGCACCAGGCCGCTTATCTTATGAATCTCGAGGTAGCAAAGACATGTGTATATCTTCACGTTACTCTTCAAACATAACTAGTGGTTGACATTAATTTCTTCCTCTCGGAAAGAAATATTGCATTTCACCTCTGTTTTAAAAGCATTTCTGCCTTCCTAGAGATCAAATCTTCTGTCTAGTCTAAAAGCAGCAAAAAGGTAGAGTTTTACAGATATGCTCTCCAACATTTCTGCATATCTAGATCTCCAAACCACCCTAAGAGGTGACCTTTAATTCTCAACATCTTAATTATTAGACATTGCGATTAACTGTTGTTTAGCAGCACCTAGCACATATATATATCTGTATTTGTGGAATGAGGGACAATACCAGAAATGGGAATAGTTTTACCAAGACTAACTAAAATGACACTGACATCTCATTCACTTCTTCTTTCATTCACCTAAACTTTTATTAATCATGGCACTGTGCTAGGCATTATAAATACAGAAGTAAATAAAACCTAGTCTCTAACATCCTGTAGTTCTCAAAGAACTAAAACAAGACCACTCTTTCTGGACTGCAGATATTAGGGAGAAGTACACAAAGGCCATATTATTACAGAGCCTTTTAGGCCATGTCACAACCATCTGCCTTTTTCCTGAGACTAAAGGAAATCTATTGAAGAGCTTTAAACGGGTGAGAGAATTAGGCATATTTGCATTTTTTAAAGGCCCCTCCAACTCACTGTGAATGGATTTTTGGAAAGCAAAAGAGGATGCAAGATTCCAGTCATTACTACATTTTCCTACAGAAAATGAACTCAAAACTTCTATGTCATAACTGACGTGCTCTTGACAAGTCCACCAGGTGATTTCATTGGCACCAAGATAATCCTCTTGTCCAGAAAACCCCCTCATCTGTAGTTTTTTAAATCATACTAAATACAAAAAGACCTTTCATCATATAATTCAGGGAAAACTCTTAAACTCAAACATTCCTGGGAGGGCTGGTTTGATAAAGGAGAGGGAAGAGAATTGGAAAGGTGTTAGTACTCCACAGGTGGATAAAATAGAGGTATTAAAGCACACATCTGCTCCTTCCCAGTTTCACCTAAGACCCACTCTGGTGCCTTGATACACCAATCCCTCATCTCTTCACTGGCTCAGAATATGTTTCCTCTGATCTCCTTTCTGTGTGCCTCCTTTTATGAGTTAATGCAGTTTCACTGTTTCTGAAATTACATTGTTCTAAACACAATAAAACACATTTCTACATGAAGGGAAAATTAATAAGCCAACTTTCATGTAACTTAATTTCCTATTTTTCCTTTGGCTTTTTAATGTTTCTATTGCATTCATAAAAATAATGTAGAGAGCCCTCCAAAAGAAAATTAAATAAATTACTTCAGTTCTTACTAGGTGACTATGTAGCCTACAAAATAATTTCTCTTTAGTAGCTTGTGAATTACACTGGTCTGTTTACCAAGTATATGAAGTACTACAGATTGTCGCTCTTTCAAGTCTTAAACTACAAAAACATCCTCTCCACACAGGATGATCTATTTGATACAGGCTCAGTTAAACCTGGAATTTGTTTTAAATGAGCTATGGGAACTTCATGCAATTGATCATTTGGTTTTGTTACAGTTCGGAAGTGGCTTCTGCTCTTGGCAATAGAACAAGACTGTTTCAGTACCATGGATAGAGCCCACCTCCCACCTTTGGCTGTATAATCATATTTACAACTTTCTTAGGCCTCTACAATTCCTAACACCAAATACAGAAACTCAGTGCTAAGTGTAAGAACAATAATGTTTAGGTATAAGAAGTTAAGAATCAAGAGAGTTCCCCGGGCAAGGGAAACAAAAGCAAAAATGAACAAGTGGGACTATATCAAACCAAAAAACTTCTGTACAGCAAAGGACACCATCAGTAGAACAAAAAGACATCCTATAGTATGGGAGAATATATTCATAAATGACATATCCAATAAGAGGTTGACATCCAAATTATATAAAGAACTCATGCACCTCAACAAACAAAAAGTAAATAAGCCAATTAAAAAAATGGGCAGAGGAGCTGAATAGACACTTCTTCAAAGAAGAAATTCAGATGGCCAACAGGCACATGAAAAGATGCTCCTCATCACTAATCATCAGAGAAATGCAAATTAAAACCACAATGAGATATCACCTCACACCAGTTAGGATAGCCAACATCCAAAACACAAACAACAACAAATGTTGGCAAGGATGTGGAGAAAGGGGAACCCTCTTACACTGCCAGTGAGAATGTAAACTAGTTCAACCATTGTGGAAAGCAGTATGGAGGTTCCTCCAAAAACTCAAAATAGAGATATCATTTGACCCAGGAATCCCACTCCTAGGAATTTACCCTAGGAGTGCAGCAGTGCAGTTTGAAAAAGACATATGCACCCCTATGTTTATCGCAGCACTGTTTACAATAGCCAAGAAATGGAAGCAACCTAAGTGTCCATCAGTAGATGAATGAATAAAGAAGATGTGGTACATATACACAATGGAATATTATTCAGCCATAAGAAGAAAATAAGTCCTATCATTTGCAACAACATGGATGGAGCTAGAGGGTATTATGCTCAGTGAAATAAGCCAGGCGGAGAAAGACAAGTATCAAATGATTTCATTCATATGTGGAGTATAAGAGCAAAGGAAAAACTGAAGGAACAAAACAGCAGCAGACTCACAGAACCCAAGGATGGACTAACAGTTACCAAAGGGAAAGGGACTGGGGAGGATGGGTGGGAGAAGAGGGATAAGGGATAAAAAAGGGGCATTACGATTAACATACATAATGCAGCGGCAGGGGACACAGGAAAGGCAGTATTTACAGAGAAGACAAGTAATGATTCTATAGCATCTTACTACGCTGATGGACAGTGACTGTAGTAGGGGTATGTGGGGGGACTTTATAATAGGGGGTCTAGTAACCATAATGTTGTTCAAGTGATTGTACATTAACGATACCAAAATAAAATATATATATATAATGCTAAAAAAAAGAATCAAGAGAGTATCTGATTTGCTTTTTTAAATAACAAATTCAACTTTTCTAGAAAAGAGACCAAAAGCTGACACAATCATGTTAAAGCCCTGAGGAAATTGTGGGGTTTTTTGAGATGTTAAAATGAAGGTTCTTCATAGGAGCTGAGAAACTAAAGAATTTCATTCCTTCATCTACTGCCATTCTAGCATACAGTTCATGTATATTTCTTGGGATTTCAACTCTTCTCAACAGGTATTTATTAAGCAGGTACTATAGCTCATGTTCAAGGGCCTCTTTTAACTCAGTCAAATTAAACCAGAGTTCGGAATATTTTTTCTTATCATATGACCCACTGGGTTCCAGGTCTTGAGGTCTTTCTTTGTCAGGTCTGAATTCTAAGGTAGTTATCAGGTTACAATCAGAAATCTCTGTTCAGACAATGTGAAAATATCCCTTCCAAAAAAAAAAGAAGAAGAAAATTTAAAGATTATATGATCAAAATGACCACATGCAATATTAACTATAATAATCCAGTACAAAATTTCTTTTCATAGTCATTCATTCTGAAAGCAGGAAAGAAACAGAGGCTTAAAATCCCTTATTAGAAATCCTTGGGGTCATGTATATTTCAGAATTCAAGAATTTTATATTTTAGAACAGCATTAAATTGTACATTATGTAACTCCCATAGAAGAGTCTGAGAGAGTATATGTAATCAGACACTTCTGTATATGCAGCAAAACCTACAAATATTCATACTGAGCAGGACAAAGGTTACTAATAACTTCATACAATCCAGTAAAGCTTTTCTGCCAAGTGAAATCAGAATAGACAGTTGAATTTTTGCCACCAATAGTATTTCAGAAAAATAATTTTTGGATTCCAACATTTTTAATATAAGGCTGTAGACCTAGATTTATTGAGCAGTTGGTATTACTGATATATTAAAATCTAATATTTATAATAAACAGCTGAGGAGCATTTTATTTCCACTTTGTAGATGAGAAAATGTAGACTCAAAGAAATTAAATAACATGATTGAGCTCACACATCAGTAAGAGGGAAAACCAAGAATTGGAAGAAGTCTTCCTGACTCTCAGGCATCCAGAGCCACCACCATGTGTAACAAGACAGTCATTTCCTCTGTCTGCATTCCACTCAGCCTCAGAGAGGAGGAGAAATGAGAACCATATTGTTTCTATAAGCCACAAATTATAACTAGAGATTTCTTAAAGTTCACCAAACATGTTTGTGGTAGAGAACTTTATTCTACTTCATTCTACCTCAAGCATTAGAAATAGGCTCCAATCCCTAAGCTCATGACATTTTGATGTCTTTGCTAAAATTCAGCTTATCTTCTGATTTCAGTTTGTCATGAGTATTATCTGACAGTCTTAAATTGGTGAAGATCACAAAATCCCACTTTCTGGAAATGAATTAACAATTCCTGGAATATACTCAATTTTGCAACAACAAAAAAATGAATTAAATGATTCTGGATCCTGAAATTTGTCCCACTGTTGTGACTAATGGAAAGTTGTAAGGACTGTAAAAGATGAAAACATCTTTAGACATCATCTAGCCTAACCCTTAATATTATGAATGAAGTGTCTGAGACCCTGATATATATTTTCTCTATCACTTTATAGGGCTTACATTGAAATTAATTATGACTAAAAAGAGAAGTGAAACAATAATTACCAAGGGAACTGAATGCGATGATGTATTTATCCAGCACCATCTTAAAGCATAATTCTCAGAAAAAAAAAACACTCCCATTAGCAGAAATAGAGTTTGGGAAACTACAAGTAATGGGGAGATAACCTGGGACCTCCATGGCCAAACGGCATGCAAACAATTTACCAATATGCATATAATACGACAGCCTTACCATCAAGCTAGACGTGAATTTACAGATGACTAGATATTCTTTAAAAGGAGCCAGTTTATTATGAATGAGAATCTATTCCATTTGTATCACTGACTTTTCAACTTAATTTACTACCCTGAGGATGTTACTCTCCCCAAAATTGGCTGCCTATTTGGTCAAGAGAAGTTCCATACTGTTAACCTATGTTAAAGACAGATGGAACTGTGCAAAACAAACAAATGCCCAGAACAGAGATGTGCCAGTATGTTAAAAAAAAAAGGAAGAAAAAAAAATTTGACTCTGTGTGTGTCAGCCAAAGGAGATCAACATAGGGAAAGAGTTTCATATCAAACTGCAGTTGAGAGCATAGATTCTGATCTGTCAAGTCATCTGATTAGATCACAATGACCTTCGGTAAGTTACTTATTTATTGTTTCAAAATTTTGTATGCTGATAACGTATTACTTTCAAGGTAATAAAATAAATGTGTTAACAGGAAAAAAGCTGCCTTTACCATTTATGACTAAGTTATTGTTCATACCCACATCCAGGGTATCCAGAGGTCAGAAAAGATGATCAAACCAATGTATGGGAGAAAATTGCAAGAGAAAAAGAGCATGAGCTAGGACAGCCCTTTATAAATCTATCATTTCTGTGCATTTCAGTTTCCTTATATTTCCTCCCCAGAATGTCTGTCTAGCAGGACTCCTAAAATTTGTATTTTTTAAACTCCAGTCCTGTGCCTAGTGCATAGTATATGTTTAAAAAATGATAGCTATTATTTTTACAATGTACATAATGTCAGTATTTTTTTTTTCTTTAAACACTAACCCAAATAAGTCCACAATGATTGCTAGGAGTAATATTTGCTCTTTATACAGTTTATGGGTTTATTTTTCTGAACACATTAAACCCCTCATTCTCTCCTGTAGTGAACACAGTCTGTTAACTTTGGATCCAACTGAATGGAAACAGCCTGTATCCACGTGACATCCAGGATGTCTACTCAGGAGGAACCCAGACTCTGAGGAAAGCCCAATCTGGTGCTTGGGGATAACTTGGCAGGCGCAGTAATGTATCAGGGAGAAAGAACTACGGACAAAAGGAACACAGTGTCCAGCTGTAGGGGAAAGCTGTGGAAGCAACAGGGGCCAGAGTTAGATGGTGATGGTGATGGTGATGATGATAAAGAAGATGTCAACAATGGTGATGAGGCAACTAAATCACGAAGCATGTAAGGGAATTGGTTAGGTTTATATAGCAGGTAACAGGTAGAATTTAAATTCAAATCTTAGAAATCTGGCTGCAAAGCTCTTGCTCTCAATCCCAAAACAATGAGATAAATACAATTCCGAGGTCACACAAAAATAGAAGGGGAGCCCTTTCAGTGCAGTGGGAGCAGGTCCAGGTATTTCCATCACAACTGCCCCGTGTCTACCACTCAGAGCTGGGCCTTCAGACACACCCATGATTTCTCACTCTCGGCACTCTTCTGACCCTGTGCAAAGTAACCAACCCTGTTTGTAGCTACTCAGGTAAAGCATTTCCTAGAGGTAGGAGGCCTGGCAAAGTGTCTTTATCACCATAATCCTAAGACTTAGGCAAACATTGAGGGGAATATAAACCGGGCCTGATTTTACTGCAGAGATAGTTAGACACTCATTCTGAAATGGTTAGGTGGACAATAACCTTGACTTGTTCCCAGTATAATTATAGCCCACAGCTTTGATGAAACAGAATTTAAGGAACAACCTGCTTTTTCTTCACTGCAAAGGATGTATATGTGCAGTAACCACACAAAGGCACAAGATCTGATGGATATGTTTCCTCATGCATATAAAAAAAAACAGAGGGAGAACGTTTCTTTGAAAACATGCCATTGAAAATTGCAACGAGACTGGGCCACACTAGCCCCCACATTTCTATTGTGTGAAATTTAAAAGGCGCCTCTTTTGGTTGATTATAGCCACAGGGAAACAAAACTTGACCAACATGGGTTGCTTCTGGGTAAATGAAAAAAGACACCTTTCTCAATAGGTCCTGCTCCATGACAGCGTACATGGCATAGCAAACAAACCACGAGCAGAGTTACTTCCCACTCACACTCTTGGTTAGGTGCCCTTGTGTATGGCACAATCCGCACAGCGTACGTGGTAACCCTGACTGGGGACATCTCGTTGTCCTGGAGATTAGAGGAAGAGGATCAACTAAGCCAGCAGCCTGCCTTCTGGGCAACCAAGGGGGCATTCAGACAACACGTGCTGATAGAGCATAGGAGATACAGCACAGCATGGGATGAGAAATCTGCCAGCCCCAACCCCTCACCTTGGTGTCAGAGGTGTAATTGCCTGTAGTTTATGAAGAACAGCTGGAGATCCAGAAGTAAGGCCATCACATCGGAGCTATGAGAGGCCGTTCCTGCTTCCCTCTCACTTCCTCCATCAACCTAGACAGACCTCCTGAGTTATACTTCTAATACTTACCATAAGGGTTGATTCATGGGGATCTAGCATCATTATTGGGTCTACAGAGAACTGGAAAATGGCGAGACCCAGGACAGATTCAAAGTCTAAAGAGGCCTTGCTGATGGAAGCCAAGTGAGGAGTTGGAAGAATGACCTTGTAGAAAAATGGATCCCTGTGGTATTTTTTCTCTCTTCCTGATGACATTCAAATGTCTTCTGGCACCCTACCAGGTCCCTGGAAGCCTTAAACTTTTTATAAAGATCCATTCATTGGCTGTCACCCACCAGCCAGCAGAACCTCCACCTTTGTGAGGAAGAAAACTCCCAGGTTGGCCTTTCCCCCTGGCAGGGTCAGCAGCAGCTCGTGTGGCATTACTGACAGGGCTCCAGGGGGGTCTTCACACCAAAATCATCTCCCTAATTGTCGTCTGAAATGACATCATTAACATTTTATTTCTCTAAGTTGAACATCTACTTCTCCCCGGTATTCAGCCAAGATAACAGAGAACACGCCCCCAGACACCTGCATAACTCTCTTCTTCAGCCCCACATCTTTGCTCAGATGTCAGTGATACCATATTTAAGATCCAACTCCACTACTTCTTGCCCCATTATTGCTTTTTTTCGGTAGGGCTTACCATCATCTCACATGTGTACCTTATTTTTATATTTATTTATTTTCTAATTCATCTCCTCCTCCGACTTGAATGTAAATTCCATGAGGGCAGAAAATTTTTTTTAAGTTTATTTTGATATCATTAATCTACAATTAAATGAGCCATATTATGGTGATTACACTACCCCCTTCATCAGGTCCCCCCCACCAAACCCATTACAGTCACTGTCCATCAGCATAGTGAGATGCTATAGAAATTTTTTTGTATTCTGTTTGCACCAGTGTTCCCAGAGCTTGAACAGTGCCTGGCACATAGTAAGTGCTCAAGGAGTATTTGCTGAATTAATTATCATTGAATAAATAAATGGATGATATATCTGCTATAAATTAGTCTGAGGATTTTTTTTTAACGGAAAATCCCAGGCAGTATAGGAGCCTAGAAATCTTGGAGAAGTGATGAGAGAAAGAATCCAAAAAATAGAACAGACAACTAAAAAGCCCTACTCTCATATTTAGTGAGATCTTTAGTAGGACCACCTACAAGTCACAGTTTTTGTAAGTCAGGGGGAAGATATGACTATCTTCAAAAGATATGACCCATTATAATTGAATCATCTCCCATCTAGTATGGGCCTCAGTTAATGTATTTTAACATTGCTTCCTTCATGGGTACATGTATTAATCATGTATTTCCCCATTGCTTCCTCTACATTTGCATGTGTGTCTAGGAATGTGTCCCCTTGCTCATTTAAATTTCTTACCTCTGCTTTCTTGTGTCTCCCCTTCAGTCCCTCAAGCCAAAGCCACCTACCCAAACCTAAAATCCTGGAGGTTTCACAGAAAGCACAAAGAGAAGGACCCATAAATAAGGAAGTCTGTTTTCCACCTTATAAACTGCCGAGAAGAGAGTCGGTGAGAAGCATAAAACCCTTTAATCCTAGACATTATTTTCAGCAACACTGTCACTGTTTTGAAACCGTTAGGTCCAAAATTAAATTTAAAAGCCCTAAACACTTGGCATGGTTTTATTTAATTAATATGACTTTAGGTAAATTTTCAAGTTTTAAAATCATAATTAATACATTCCTTTAAATGTTTTTTTAAACTTTCCATGTTGTGTAGTATGGCTTTATGATGCCCTGGAGACATGCGTTTCCCACAGCTGTCCTCGCTTCCTGGCTCTGCCCCTTCTCGTCATTTACACCAGAGGAAGTCCCACAGCGATAGAAAACACCTGCGTGCTAAAATCAACGCCTGGGATGGCGGTGGGAGAGGGAACGAGGGGCTATTAGTCAACAAGTATAAAGTTTCAAGTGGGCAAAATGAACAAACTCTGTAGATCTGCTATGAAACATTGAACCTATAGTCAACGATAATGTATTGTACACTTAACACTTGTTAAGATAGATCCCATGTTAAGTGTTCTTATCACAATAATCACGATAAAATATTTTTTAAAAAGAGGTTATCTCTATGTTGATTCATTCTTGAACATTTATCTCTAAATCTGACCTCTGCCCCTGAATACCTGGCTTATAGATCTACTTGCTCCCTGGGTATCTCCACGCAGATATACAACAAGCAACTCAAATAGAACAAAATGGAGCTCATTTCCTCAGTACTCAACAGTTAAGCAGGGATGTTAAGTACAGGATTTTTCTGAACCTTACATAAGTTAGAGTAGGTAGTTAATTTCCAAGGGTTTCCCAGACTTGGAAAATGCTGTTCTGGAACCAGACAGCTTTGAAGCAAAAACCTATGGTTTTCAACTAGAACCAAACATGGAAGCCAAATACTCTGCCCCGGAGTGAAGGCTGGGCTGCCTACGTAGGACTGCTAATCAGATTTACCAGAGCAGCTATAATGTAACTGACTTCAATTTACAATAGTAATTAATAATAATAAGGAAATGACCTAGAAAGAGGATGTTGGAAATCTGACCTGATGCTTCCTATGTGAACATCACCAAGGACTTACAAGACCATCAAGACCCAATTTTGAGTCCAGAGAGAAGAGGCTGGTAGCCTCACCACCGCTCTATGCTGAGTTTTTAAAAAGACACTGATACTGGGCAACCTCGCAGTAACATGCATTCTTACATCTTGGGATTCAGGTTAGAATGGGTAATTTTCAAATTAACCCTTTCAAGATTGACAAAGACGCGCTGTTCTGAACCTCCTCACCCACTTTATATCCCAAACTCTGTCCGTGCCTTTCTCCAGGCTGGTGCAATGTCTACCATCCTAATCTCATGTGAGTTTTTAAAAGACTACATCTACCTTGTAGCTATGCCATGAAATCATAAAGATGAGGAGGTGGGGACAATCAATTCCCCTGCTTCTTCCAGGAAAATGTAGGAACATTCCTACAAAATGATGGTGACTGTGACCCAGCAGTCAAGGGCCATCATCACATTGAGAATCATTGTAGAACAGAACAGAAGTAGACTCACAGACACTGAAAAGTGACTAGTAGTTAATACGGGGGAGGGGTTGGGAAGGGGGAGGGGGAGACAGGGGCACAAAAATTCTCAGCCATAATATAAGTTGGCCACAGGGATAGTAGTATAGTGTGGAGAATATAGTCAATGATTCGGTAACACTTTTCTATGTTGACAGATAGTAGCCACATTAGAGGGGGTGAAGAATTTAATAATATGGTAACTGTTGAACCACTGTGTTGTATATTTGAAACCAATATAAGATTGTATATCAATGATCCTTCAATTTTTAAAAAAATTTTTTAAAGAATTGTAGTATAAAAAGAACTGGCTCTGGAATCATGTTGATGACCTTGGTCCCATTCTGATTTAGCAACATACTGATTCTGTGCCCTTCTAAGTCACTTAACTGCCATGAATAAGGATGCCCAAACCTACATGGAAGGGTACAATGAGAATTACCTATTTATGTATTCATGTCTTTAAAGTACATAGGCAGCATCTGCCTCATAGTAGGCCCTTCTTATTAGAAGATTAACTCTTAAGCCCCTCAGTATACTTTTATAGGGTATTACTACTTTAATATTTACTACATTTCAGGTTCTATAGGAAGCTGCCTCCAAAAAGAAGAGAAGATTTATAATCTGAATAGATTAGAGTTTCATAAAGCACAATGAAGCATGCAAGCAGCTCTATCAAAAACCATAAATAAGCCACCATGCATCTATTATGCAGTCAACTCTCAATTATTCATGCAAGGAAGGAAAGCAGATGGGAACAGTCCAAAAGAGTGAGTAATCTAAAAATAATCTCTTAGATCTGTCTTGACATTTGAATTGAATTCAGATGTGTGTGATATCCAGGGAAACGGATTTTTTTAATGTATTTTACATATGAAATCTTGAATCAGGACAGTCAGCCTGACCATGGCACTTTCCTATATCTCTCCCTACACAAGGAAGAAGCAGCTCGTCAATGAGGCTGAATCAAAAAGAGCAGCGTAAGCCAAGTTTTCCTCACTCAAACGTTCCCGACAATAGAGATAGCTTCATCCCTTGGATAAAATCTACATACCTGGTAAGTATAAATACAGCAAATATGGAAATACCAAAAGAGCAAGTAATTGAGTCACCTCAAACAAATCAAGACATATGTAATCAAAACAGAGATAATGAAGATTTGTGTGCATTGTCCTTCAGCAATGTTTCATAGTATTAGTTGTGCAACAACAGAAGGGCAGCGACAAAGAGGATACGAGTGTGGTTTTTAGAACCAAAGAGAACATCCCTAGGAACCCAGCCTCAGGAAGACTTGCATCAGGGTTCATTGGTGATTGGAGACAAAGACGTGTTTCATTCAACTCCATGTAGACTGCTAAACTCTAGACATATATTTTGAAATTCCTACACAAGGAGTCTAGGCTTGCAGAAACTAAGGCTCCATTAGCCTAAAAATCTTCCAAATTAAAGACAAGTCTTCTCCAGGCTGTGGAATATTGTTTATAAAACATGGTCTCAATTATTCCACTCCCTGTATCTACACTTCTTGCAATATGACTTGTAGATCCTCTCATCAAAAGGTGGGATTTATTTTCCCACCAATCATGACTGGCCTTGTAATTTGCCTTGATCAACAGAATGCGGCAGAAGAGACTTTGTGCAAGCTCCAGGGCCTAAACCCTAACAGGCCTTGCAGCTTCCCCATTCTCTCGGAATCCTGCTCGGTACCCATATGAACAAGCCCAGGCTTACCTGCTATGAGGTGACAGTCCACATGGAGCAGAGATAAGCCAACCCCACAGAGGCCACACTAATTAGCCAGCCACAGGAGAGTCTGACAGTTTGTTAAGATAAATGAGTGAGCCTGACAGAGAATGGAAAAGTCACGACATTGGACCCAGCCCAAATTTCCATCCAACAGGATTACAAGGTAAACAAATGGTTGTTGTTTTAAGCCACTATTGTTGTGGCAGATTTGTTACATAGCGAAAGCTAACCAATACACCTTCCCAGGAAATGCTTGGAAAACAAACTTTTATATAAAAAACAAGCCTTAACATGCAACATGGATGACTCTGGGTCTGGCAGGAGGATTTTCAGGGTGAAGGGCTGACTGTTGAGATTAGAGCAAGGGAGTTCTGAAGGTAGGTTAGTAATCATAGGCCTGACATTACTTAATGAGCCTCCACATAGTATTTCACCTCATAACATAGTAATCATCTAACAAGGCTAGATTTTTATGCTTTTCCTACATTCATTAAAGGGCTATAATCAACTATTGCGCTTTTACCAAGAAATAAAGTCCAAATTCTGTAATCTCCAGCAAGGTGGCTTCTCCCAGTTCAGTAATGTTTCACAGGCTTGTAAAGTTGCCCAGAGAAAGACATGACTGAAGTCTTGTTTGTCTCTATCACATGGAGACTAAGTTCCTCACTCTTTAGAAGTGATGGCTCCATCACCAGATGAATGGATAAAGAAGATGTGGTACATATACACAATGGAATATTATTCAGCCATAAAAAGAAAAGAAATCCTGCCATTTGCAACAACATGGATGGAGCTAGAGGGTATTTATGCTCAGTGAAATAAGCCAGATGGAGAAAGACAAGAGCATATGATATCACTTATTTGTGGAATCTAAAAACAAAGCAAAACAGAAGGAACAAAACAGCATTAGACTCATAGACACTGAGAAGGGACTAGTGGTTACCAAGGGGGAGGGGAATTAGGGAGTGGGGGGAGGGGGACTGTTGAACCACTGTGATATATGTTTGATTAAATAAAATAAGAAAAAAAAGAAGTGATGTCAACAGCTGCCAGGAAATGTCTGAGGGCCCCGAACTGCCTTTGGAAATTAGTCTAAAATGACCAAATGCTTTCATCTTTACTTAAATCTTTACCTTTGGATTTCCTCAAGCAAATGAAATTTAGTCTGACAGTAGTGGCACTTCACAAAACCATTTTTTAAAGCAATTTATTTTAGTCTTATAAGTTACAGTTAAAAAAGAACCATGAAAGGCCAACATAAGCCTTCAAAACCTTTATAGGCAGCAGACCACACAAAACCACAGTACAATGTTTCTGTCCCTTTGAAAAGCAAATTACTCTGGACCCATAGAGAATGCTGGGCTTAATGTTCAATAACAGAGGACTTGGGCAAAACCTAGGTGAAAGCTGCAAAATGGATACCAGCTAGTAAGAGCCTGGGAGGATGGGGAACTCACTTTGGTTGAGAAGTGATCTTCGGGGGGGCTGGAACAGAAGTTTCCGGGAAAGTTTTGAATGTAACAAATGCCCAAAAAGATTAGCTTAAGACAGACACAGAGAACGCAGGAGGACACAGGGTGAGGCACAATTCTTGGAATAAAATTCCGTTCAGATAGAAGCTCTGGGTCTGTCATTTCCGCTCTCCAAATCAATAAGAGGAGAAAGGAAAAGAAACAAAGAACTGAAGGAAGAAGTAAAAGTCTTACTCCTGAGAAAAACGACCCCATGTCCCTTTCCCGTCACCTGGGACAGCATCTAGGCCTCGGCTCCCCTCTCTCTGGCCCTCACTCTCTGGAGGCGATAGACAGGCGAGAGCTGCCGTCGCCAAGGGTACCGGCAATATCCCAGTCCACTCTGTTCACGGCTTCGCCAGGAGAGACAGAGCTTAGGGCTAACAGCTCCTGGATAAAAGCAGTTTGCTGGAAACAATGAAAGAGCTGTATCGTCAACATCAGGTTTTCTGAGACACACAGATGACGAGCCTGTGACCATTCGGGTGGCTGCCCCACAGCTCGCCTCACCTGCTTTCTCAGAGTTCATGTATCACAAGAGCTCTCCTCCCAGGCAGACAGAATAAAAATGGTCAGCTCCTCTCGACAGTGTTCTCTCTAACTTGCACTCTTTCGTAGGTGTTCTCTCTCCTGCTGCTCGCTCTGATGCTCGAGTTTAATTTTTAGGGCCTGAAGGGAGAAATTGCCACTTTATGGAAATAGCCGCACAGAAGCCCCAGAGCAACGCCATATATACCAGGGTCAGTCAGCTCTGTTGGTTAGCTTAGCAATGTGGTCAGAGCCCAGGAGTAACGAAACCAAGTCCCTTCCTTCCAAGTAAGCCCGCATGCACACGGCAATGTTACTGAGCCCCAGGTGTGTGGGTGTGGATGTGTGTTTGCAGGTGACGTTTGGGCAATATTTTGGTAGATAGGTCTTTTTTAAATACCCACAGTTCTATGTCCATTGGCTGCTTGTCTTAAACTTTCCTCTCTGTGGTTACATATTGCAAAAGTCAGGAGCAATTTTCTTACAAACTACTCCCTGTTTGTTGCGTCCCACCAGACCTCCTGGCTACTTTGTCTCCATCCAGTGAACAGATCCCATTATAAGTTTACTGTATACCTGGTAGCACACGAAGTGTCTATCTCGTTTAACCTACAAATCTATAAAGCATACATAATTATCTATTTTTTACAGATCATAAAAGCTCAGAGAGGGTGAGTGACTTGCCTAAGGTCATAGGAGTAAGAAATAACAGAGGTCAGGACTGAAAAGCTTGTCTAACTCGCTCCAGAGCCAAGTTCCCAACAGCTGTGCTCTCTCATCCCTTCACTTGTCCACACCTCCTGATTGGATCTACCACATCCCTGAGGGCTTCCTGAACCCATTACCTGCCTCAGCCAAGACTGGCTACTGTCATCCCTGGAAATCATGATAGGAACACTTGTTTAAAGGTCTTACTGTTAGGCAGAAAGACAGAAACGGGCGGGATGAAAAGGAGAGAGGGCCCCCAAAGATGACTCAGGGAGTTGATCAAATAGAACCAGAGAGCCAGAAATGACTCAGAGAGTTAATCAGACGAAGCCACAGGGTCCAAGAGTGACTCAGGAAGTGTCCAGGGTCCCCCAGGTAAGAAGCATCAGAGGCACAGGCACAGCACAGCCCCTGTCCCCATGTCACCAATCAGAACAAGCCTAGAGAGCTGACAGCCATCAATCAAGGACCTCTCTGCCCTGCCAAAACCACATAAAAGAAGCCTCAGAATGAGCATCCAGACCTGTCTTATCTTAGGCGGGCCCGCTCTGCTACTCTAGGCAGAGTGCATTACAACTGACTTTGCTTTCTTGACTTGGTTTCTCGTCTCACTGTGTCTGACTTCCCTGCGACAGGGAGCCGAGTTCCTTCCTTCCTAACATTACCTCTTGCTCAAGGTCCCATAAACTATTGTGACCACAAAGCCCAGAAACAGAATTCAGATGTGTCCTGTCTCCCTAGTGCCCACTCCTCTCTCGTGAGACCATGACGGTCCTGGTCCAACTCAGTCTGGATCATTCAGCGGTCACGTGAGGCTGTCTGGAGTCAGTCCTCTCTGAATTAGAATAGCAATGCCACTACTTACTAATGCATCTTTGAGCAAGATCCTTTCTCTCACTAATCTCAGTTTCCTCACATGTAAAAGGAAAAATCACGTTGCCTCACCTCCCACAGGATAGTTTGGATGATGAAAGGAAACAATACGGATGAACTGCTTAGTTGAGATAGCATCTGACCCTGAGGTCTAGCAGATGGAAGTAGGCTTGTTGGTAATGGGGATATGGGTCAATATTTTTACACAGAGCAAATCATACATGTAGGAAAAAAAACATGAATTTTGCTTTTCTTTATTGGATATTAGTAGCCTCACATCAGGTGACCCCATGCTGTGATGACTGAGGAGAAAGTGGAGTGAAGGAATTTCTGTCCTCTTTGCTCTCTTCTCTAATCTCTGTAAGAAGGGCTTCCACTTTCCCTTCCTGTTGGAGAGAAACTAGCTGCAGGTCACACCTTCCTTCACCCTTACTTAGCGGACATTGCTATTCCAAAAAGCACTTCCCCTCTTCTCTCATGCAACACCAACTCTAATGGCTTAGCCTAAAGGGAAGAGAGGATGTAGGGAGGGAAGTGAAATTATCAATACGTCTATCAAGATCAAAGGGTACTTCATAAACACCCTCTGTATAGAACAGAAATGAGATCCATTTGATATGTTTCAGATTTGCAAAATTATAGTCTGGGTAACACAAGCATATGATGGATATGGGAAAATGTAAACTGCCTTACATGGCTGAGGACAGTACAAACTGGTATAATCATCTTGAAGAGCAACCCTCCACCTCTTCCCCACACTGTTTGAAAATCACTGATCTTCAATACTTAGAATGAACTTGGAGCTATTCTATAATTGTATACATATATTCGATTCTACTATTCACTCTATCCCACACTCTCCCCCATAACACTTACCAACTGTAGTCCAATGGATTACCCAATGTAATACAATGGATAGTCCAAAATTGGATCATGAATGTAATCTAGAATTACACTTAATTTTTAAACTTTAGTTCATTAGAAGTGAATGATTAGCCTTTTAGAAATAACTTCTAATACACATTAATAAGAACTCAAAATAGATGAGCTAGCTTCTTAATCTAATATTTTCTCATAAAATTGTATACCATTGCCTTCAGGAGACTCTAGACATCTGAGCTAGTTCTCAAACATCCCTCCTTGGGTCTTTGTTAAATGTTACTCTTACAGGAAGAGTAATAACTTCAATATAGTCATGACTTACAACATTTTGTAAAACAGAGTCTATGAAGTGGACTCTGGCAGAAAAGATAGTCTCACCACCCTCTCCTAGAGTCAGAGAACTAGGCTATAGAGTTATCATTAATATAAAATGACAAAATGAGCAATATTAAATACATTTTTCCACCCAGGCAGTATAGCACAATGTTGAAGTGAGTGAGCTCTGGAGTCACAGCCTGAGTTCAAATGCTGCCTACACCGATTATTAGCTGTGTGACCCTTGGTAAATTACTTAACCTCCCTGGGCCTCATTATCTTGAAATGGAGATATTAACAGTATCTGCTTCACAGGATCTTTAAGGATTAATCAGGATAACCATAGAAAGCACTTAGGGTACTTAGACCTGACTCTCAGTAAATGTAGCTATTTTTACTATCAGATCTTCCTCCTGCTATTTTTCTGAGGAGGAGAGCTGCTTGTGAAGCAGCTGGCCTTAAATCAGATCCCAGAGATGTAAAGGAACAGAATGCTTGCTTAAGAAAAGCTTCAGGAAATGTATAACTGCATTTAAGTGGACACATTTAGTCATTTGAATGATTAATTTCATTGACACTTACCATGTACTTTAATATACTGGCAACTGAAGTATGGGAAAAGCAAAATTCTAGAATACTGCTCCGGTTTGCAGATTTCTAGGCAAGTGGTTCCAGGACTCTGAATGAGGTCAAAGTAGGAAAAACAGTGAACTAAGAGCTCAAGAATCAATAACCTTGTTCTGTTACCTTCTGTATGCCCTTGAGTAAACTGCGCCTCTTGGAATCTCAGCTGGCTCATGTAGGACATGAGAATAATAATATTTCATGTACTATATATTGCACATGTATATACATGTATGTATAACTTCATTGTGCAGATAAAAGGGGCATTGTGTGAAGAAGCTTAGTACATTGTAAAATGTTATGTGCATTTCAGTTATTCATTATTATTATGCTTAGAATGTTTCTTTGCCTGAGTTGCCCCCTAAAAAAGCCTGAAGCAAAGGCTAATTATGGATGCATAGTTTATTTGGAAACATCATCCCCAGGAACAGGAAGAAGAGACAGGGAAAGTGACAGAGAATAAAAGGGACAGTCAACACGAGGATGTGTCACTGAGTTGGCCACCACTCTGGGCTACTGGATACCCCATTACTCATGAGAAGCACCATAGGGCATTGACTCCTATGCACCTGAGGGCTGCACCTATTCCCATAGGCAGCCACCACCATGATATCAGAGAGTTCTGCGGCGAGGAGTAAGAGGGGCGGGTGCCGGACTGCCTCCTTACACAGCCGGGCTAAGCCTGCACAGAGCTGGCGCTGCGGACTGGCTGAAGTGAAAGGCTTGAGATGGTTTGAAGTGGGTGGCACACAAGGGATAGCCTGCAGAGCCCTACTGAAGGATCATAACCTTTATTATCCCTTTCTTGGGATAATAAAAAAAGGCAAGCACAGAGTCATTACAACTTGGAGGACAGAATTCTAAATCACTTTTCTTTTCTTCTTAGCTTGCAGTCAAGCAAATGATCCCATCTCACCAAACCTCTGCCGGCCTCCCTCACTCTGTCCTCTCTCAGTGCCCCACCCTACAGCTACAGGATGCAGCTTTCATGCAAAATCCACAGTTCAGAGATTTTTCAAGAGAGCTCAAAGCTGGCTGGCTTTTCACTTTCTTTTTTTGTGTGTGGAATGAAGTGAAAAAATGTAATTGGAAGGCTTGATGGCTGCATGGGCACAATTTCTTGTCTTTCCAACTGCGGCAAGGAGATAATTCAACCATTTTGAACTGCCATTCCGACACACTCAGTCCTGATCCGTAACCAGATAAGTGATGCACGAATGAGCGTTTGGATGGCTTGGTGAGCCACGTTTAAGGGGAAAACCTCAACGGACAGTGCTGGGCAGAGGAAAAGAGGGTCAGATGCCTCTGGGGTCAGATACGCCAGGTCGCTCTGGCACATGGCAGCTGGGTGAGTTTAACCCCTCTGCACCTATCTATTCTCATCTGTAAAAAGAGAGTATTGAAACCTACGCCACAAAGTCATAGAAGAGATTAGAAATTAAAGATAATGTATGTTCTCACCTAGAACAATGGCTGGAAACTAGGGAACATTCAATACATAGCCATTATTATTATGGTTACCATCATCCACACTATTATTGTTACTAATCTTTAAAGCTCTGATGCTTCTTAAAGAAAATGTAAGCTAACACTCCTAGGTCCGGATTGAGAGGAGCCGCAGGCCAGAGAAAAGTCGTGTCTGCAAACAAAGATACCCTCAGTTCAGCGGTATGTGTGACAGGCATAGGCACTCAGCCCATTCGAGAAACACTTGCTGAGCACCTACTGTGTGCCAAGTACTGTGCTAGGTGCTATAGGGAACTCAGATGTGGCTAAGGCTCACAATTTGATGGGCAGACACCCAGTTTCATCTCTACTATTTTTTACTGAATTTCTTTCTTTAAATTTACCCTCTTTCAGTTATCTATTTTAGCTACATTCTAAGAAATGATAATCATGAAATTATAAGTTTGATATGATAGCTATATATTTTTCTAACACAGTAAATACCCTATTGATAAATAATGTTCAGCCTTGTGCTATCTCAAAAACACACATTTGGAAATATTAACCCAGTACATTGCCAAGCACACAACATTGCCAACTGGAAAACAGGTGAATAAAGGCATGAGTATATCAATCAATCACCCCTGAATTTGACTCTAATAAGAACCCAGCTGGGCGATGGAGGGTCTCAGATTGACATCTGAAATTCCTTCCTGAGCTAATTATTGTTCATTAAATGAATTGACTAATCAATGAATCCCATGCCTAAATCTGGATCCAGATGAAAGAAAATGGTGGACCTGGTGGTCATATAAACAAACCACGTTTTAAAAGAAAGAGACATCTGTAGTGGCTGCACTGTGGTCCAAGAGCGCCCTCTTTGGCTATATCTAAAGAGCAATAACATCCTTCCCCTCGTGGTCCATTAGCTTCCAGGAAACAAGTGGAGGGTCTGGCAACTGTCTTTCACTTGATCTTTGCTTCCCTCAAAGAAAGAATAAGTGCTTTTAGGCTGAGCTGTAATGGAATTGGAAACCATCTCTGCTTTGGTCATTTTAGTTAACACCCTTTAACGCTCCCAAATCCAGGCACTGCCAGAGCTCAGGGCCGAGCATTCACATGGCGGGCTTGCCAGGGAGGAGTAAGAAACAGCGGAGATTCAGCTTTACTTCCTCCTGCACACCACATTCCAAGACTTGCAATACAGCAAATCTCAGCATTAAATTTATAAGGCCTTTGCTTCTTTTGCTAAAATTGTGTATTTGTGAGGGCCAGACCTAAAATCTATATGCTCTAGTACAATTAAATCATGATTGTTAAAATAAAATAAAAAATCTTTACTCTGCATTTTGCCACTTACTCCTTGTGGGATCTTGGGTAGACGGTGAGCCCGAGCGAGCTTCAGCTTTACTTCCATAAAAGGAGCGCTGCACGATATGATCACCAAAACTATTTTAGAATGAAAACCTAACTTTGGGGACTGCTCCTCCTTTATTTTTGTTTCATTAACTGTGGCCCAGCCCGATCAAAAGAAAAGGCCAATCTACTCCCACCCTCTCTCCTCTCTATCTCCCCAAGAAGGAAATAAATATTTTTCTTCTGGGATCCCTCCCAGGTGCTAATGTTTCGGATGTTCACAACTATACATGAAATTGGGAGACAGAGTGAGTGTGCATTTTCCCTGTTGGAGAAGAGTGAGAACTTGGAGGGATATGGGAGAGGGAACACACTCAGTGTGGGGTGGTTTGCTGTGGCCTGATCTGATACTGGCGAGTTTTCCAAAAAGCATCTCCTCCATTCTTACTACCCATCCCAAAACACAAGCAAGGTGTGCAGTCTGAGAGCCCAGGGGCCATGCTGGACTGAAGTCCTTCCAGGTAATTACCTCACTTTTACTCAACAAAGAATGTCTCATTGTGTACACAAGTCCTACCATCAGAGCGGGTCTCTGAGAAGAAAGAAACCTTTTCTAGCCAAGGCAGCGCCTTGCCTGGTGACCACCCAACAGGAATGATGGATGACCATTTCCACAAGGATTTACTCTGTAAGTGTCTGCATATCCTACGAAGGTAGGTGGCTCCCCACAAAATTCTAACAGAGTCAAATGTATTAGGAAGGAAACTTGCCTAAGTTGTAAGAATGGTTAGGAAACGTTATTGTTACATGAGGATAATGCAAAATTCCTCACAGGGTCTTTTTAAAATTTAAGTAAGTGAGCTTATAATGAGTATCAGATTTGTTTGATTGTTCATATCTTCTGCCTTTTATCTGCACATTATCTACCATGAATTTTGCCATGGCCAAGGACACTTAAACTCAAAAGAACAACCCCCACCCCCAGATATTGTGATGTCACCTATAAATAAACCAATACCTTTTTCTCTTTTAGTTAAAAAAAAGTCAGCTGTAACAATCTCAGGAATGAAACTCCCATAGTAGTTTGTTTACAAAGTTGAAAGTAAATAGATCCAAGAATTTTTTTTTTCATTTTCTGGTTCTTTTACTAGGATATATTAGCAAGAGTTGAAAAATTGTGTTGCTGTCAGCCCTGACAGCATACTTAAGAAGGAAAAAAATGGAACTATGTTCAAATAATCATTGAAATCTTCCCAATCTACCCTTCACTCTCTTCCTGGAGGAGGAAGTGAAGCATAGGAGTTTGGGGAGGCTCAAATGACAAAATTGCACAGTGGACTCTGGACATTCCTGAATTTAATGTTTGAGGGCAATACAGAAGGTCAGGGAAATGGAATGACTCTTAAGGCCCTTCAGCAGGAATTTGAATCATGGTTACAAAGCTGGTGTTCTAAACCAAGTCATTCAGTGAGTGAGTTTAATTGGTCATCTAGCTTCTGAATCTCAAGGCCACCACTTCTTCTCTGTATTCAGTAACTCTCGTTGAGTTATAAAGAAAAATATTGCTTAGTGACAAGAAAGCCAACTCCTGGTACTGGTGTTGGAAATAGAGAGGCCTAAGAAAGCAATAACAGTCAGAAAATAGAATTTGTGGATAAATTAAACAGTAGGGAAAGCAGAGAGAAGGCTGGTATGAGTTGCAAACCAGAAACTCAGGTATGTTAAAAATGTGATTTTCAACTTAATTTCTATTTCAATCCCCCATTCCAATTAGTGGTAAAAACTTCACTCATGGTATTTTAGATACACTGGGTTAAATAAAAATATATTATTAAAATTAATTTCCCCTGTCTCATTTTACATTTTTTAATGTGACTGCTAGAAAATTTAAAATTACACATGTGGCCCACAGACCTACTGGGTAGTTCTGGTCTGTATTATTTGGAACACTTTGTTGCTGGAGTATTTAAATGAATGACTCAGTGAGCTTTAAAAACTGGTGAATTGTAAGATGTTTTAGTATATGTCAAAGTTTAAAAAAATTTAATCTCAGACAGTTTTGGACGCACTCCCCTCAACCCCTACCTAACATAAACACTTCCTCTTTTCTAGAGATTATATCTAGATTCCAGGAAGTTTCTATGCTGCCAAGGCCTTGCAACAAGAGGGTAACCAGTCTTTGGCTATCATACGATCATACAGGCAGGCACTGAGACTGTCCATCCCTTCATGTGGTCCTCAGCCCCTAATCCAGTAAGTTTTTGCACAGTTATAACCCTCTGTTAGCTCCTGCAGGTTTCTTTGCGTTACATCTATGCCATAGCTAATGTCACAGGAGATATACGCCTATGAGATACAGATAAATTATGAGACTAGTCAAAACCCAGCTCTTTTCTAGACAAATAATACACCTATTGCTCCCATGACATGCTGAAGTCTTGCCCTCACTTTGGGTTCTACTCAGAAAAGGAGCATATGGCCAGTTGCATGATTATCACAGTTCTTCGCAACTCCCTGTAGTCACACCTTTTGCTATGAGATTTGGCATTTCCTCCAGTAGACTATATTTCTCTATCCCTCGAGGATGGCTTGGTCACATGACTTTCCTTGAATAATTGAATGAGATACAAGGGACAGAGTGCCAGTTCCAAGTGCAGGCTTTATGGGCTTTGCAAGTGTCCACTCACTCTCTTTCACCTCTACTAGGGCCCTGAGAAGAATATACCCAGGCTAGACCACTGGCCTGAGGAGGATGAGAAACATGTGGAGCAGAGCCAGGTCCTCCTGTGAGTCCAGGTCAGGTCATCTGATCTCCAGCCGACACACACCTATGAGTAAACAAGCCCAGCTGAGGTCAGCAGAACCACCAAGCTAAGGCAAGTCAATTTCAGCCAATTCTCAGCCAACCCACAGATGCATGAGTTAAGCAAATGCTCACTGTTTGGTGTTGTCTGTTAAATAGCATTAGTTAACCACCATAACACCACAGTTCCTCTCTCTGGACAGAGCTCCAAAACTATCTATAGGATTTTTTTGCCCCCAGAGTCCAAAGAAAAAGCTGTTTTTTTAATTTCCACTCTCCTCCCAAATTCTTTTTCTCTCTCCAGTTCCAGAGTGTGGGGAAGTTGGGGTTCCTATGGCCAGGATCCTCACTGAACTTAAACCACCTGGTGATGTAACTGGCCTGTTGCTAGGCTACTGCTTCCACACCTTTAGGCAATAAGCTATTACTGTGCTATCTAGAGAGCTCGGCCCAGTGCTCTGGGCAATAAACTATTACTGTGCTATCTAGAGAGCTCGGCCCAGTGCTCTGGGCAATAAACTATTACTGTGCTATCTAGAGAGCTCAGCCCAGTGCTCTGGGCAGAGGCAGAGACGCTAGTGCTCGACCTACCGCCAGGAGAACAAGCCGGGTAATAAACCCTTTCACCCCTAAAGAACGTTCTGCTGTCAATTTCTTTGGTCGCATTGAATCCATAGCGAACTTGCCTGGGGCTGAAACCCACTGGCAGGGCACAGAGGTCTTGCCCAGGCTGTGGCTAGAAGTTTTGCCTTCATGCAATATTTCATCTCCGCAGACTTAGATTCTTTGTTTTAACTACCTTCTGTTGTGTCAGCCCTACACTGAGGCAGCAAGCGTGAAATGCCTCACCTGAATGAATGTGGTGGGTGGAGCTAGGGATATAAGGAATGGGTGATGAAGGGGGAACCTCCCCTAACAGTCCAAGATACTACCAAATTATATTTGTTATGGTAGAATTTGTCAATATGGGACTCTTAGCACCCTCCAAGTCCCCCTGCACACTCACTCTCTGGAAAGATGGCCCCACTTTCACAACTGGCACATTAGGGTGCTCTCTCATTTTAAAAGATTCCCCCCTCTCTCCTGGGAGAACAAGAGATAGCAGACAGAGTTTAATTTGAGAGATACTGAAGGTCTCAGTCCAGTAATGTCTTCCCTGCTTGTCTATTTGGAATCTGCAATTTCTTGATTATACGTCCATCCTTTTTCATCTCTATGATGTTTCTTTCTTTGACAGTCTCAAGGGGGTGATGATGTCTCAAGCCTTTAGCAGAGATTAATTCCCGCTTCAGTCCTGTGAAGAGCACTGTCTGAGGTCAAGCGGCTCAGTCCTGGGTCTGAGGTCAAGCAGCCGGGCAAGGCACTTGAAGTCACTCCATTCTGGGGTCTCAGATTCCCTGTCTGTTAAACGGAGGCTCTGGACTGCTGTTCCTCAGAACTCTAAAACACCGCTGAGTCTTAAAACATTGTGACTCATAAAACAACTGACAGAGCAATGTCTTTGAGAGAAGAAAAAAGGAGAGTTGATAGATTGGAAAGAGGATGGGGATGGAGTGAGTATGGGAGCAAGAAAAGGCTCGATTCAGGAAGACTTTGTGAAAACGGAGGCCAGAGGGCCTCCACACCCAAGCTTTGTCTGTTTCCTAATTTCGTGCCTAGCTGCCTCACCTCCCCCTCTCCCTCCCCTCAGCTCCAGCTGCAAAAACAGGTGTGCAACCAAGAGACCCAGATGGATGGGTTCACACGTGCCACCTATTCTGACGGCAGCCACAACTCCCCTGCCCCCACCTTTTCACCACACCTGGCCTCTCTCCACCCTCTGTGGGCTGTATATCGTCTTTATAGGCTCAGGTACTAAAAACCAGGAAGTTATTAAAGCCCAAGTCTGGCAATTCCACCGAACTTGACAGATCATTAAGAAGATTCATTCTGAATACATTCAGATCAGCTCTGGCACCTTCCCCAGGCCTGAAAGACAGGCCATAGTCCCACAGGGCAGAGGGAAGCTAGCTTTGTCATTTCAGCCCCCAGCACCCACCATCATTGCCTCCAGGACTGGCAGGGACTCCTGTTGCATTTCTTTGGCAGACAATTCTCAGAGCAAGAACTGGAATTGTAAGTCCTGGCGGCCAGTTCTCTCATCATGGGCACCTCTTCTGCAAAAAATGGTTGCATGTATTTGCATGGCGGTTTGCTTACTTTTTGCACGTAATTGACATTAATTTGTTGTCAGTTCTTTGTCACTTCTCAAACTAATATTTTAGTAATTTTTTCCTTTGAGAGTATGAGACTTGTTACTTCTTATAGTCTATATATTCTAAATGACCATAAATCTCTTTACATCGAATGTAAAGAACAGAAATCAAGAAGAGAAGCAAAGCTGATATATTTTCTAAACCACCTATTCCAGTAGTGTTCTGCCAGGTATGTATATAGGGCACTCAAATATTTTTTGAATAAGTGAATGAACAAGCCCTTACTCCAAATGAGATCTTAGGTAGACATTTGTATCAACCAGTTACTGTTGCACTGTAAATAACCACAAACATATCAATGTTTGTATTATTGTATGTATCAAACATACAATAATAAAGTGTTTATTATTAACAGGTGTCTGACTGTGCTTCGTAAATCTCCCTCTAGGGATCAGGCCGGAGGAGCAGCCGCTACCTGAGGCATGTTCTTCTCATGGATGAATTTTGAAGGCTTAGGCTCAGAAACGGCACCTGGTCACTCGTACTCACATTCAGTCGGCAAATCATATAGCCAAGCCCAGAACCACTGTGTGAGTAAGTCTTTCTCTCCCATGGAGGCAGAGAAGGGAAGGGAAAGAATATTTTCCTAAAAAATAGTCTACTCTATCAGAGATTTCATATCTTTTATATCCAAATATAAAATAGGAGCAACGTATAGCTGTCTGGTTGGTGGTTGGGACAAGCCAGCCCAGAATCTTCTCTAGCAACCTGGTTTCTCTCTCCTGCCTTCTGTGATGGCTGGGGAGGGAATTCTAGACTGAGAGAACAAGATAAATAAAAGAGAGTTGTAGGGTTTTTTTTAACATTTTATCCCTAGCACTAAGTACCATCCTTAGCACATTATAGGTGCTTATTAATTAATGTTTGACAAAAATTAATAAAAATCATAGTAAAGACACAGACTCAACCCAGCTGAACAGAACAGTATGTTAAATTTTCAGCTGGGTTTCCAATTTAAATTTAGCATCAACACCCCTGGCACTTCACCCCAAATGGAGTCAGTGTCATTAGGACTCTCAGATGCAAGTAGACTGAATCTTGAGAAGGAACCATTACCCTGAAGCCAAGAACTCACACCTGATTTGTTGTGGAAGCTGGTTTTCAGGGTCCTAAAATGCACTGAGCAATTATTAAAGAGAGGGTGACACAAGTGAACCTACCCATAATGCATTTCATCCTTATGGAGGAACTGACCCAGATCCAAAACCTTAGTCCAACTATTTGGCCACTCCGTATCTTGCCTTTTGAGCTCAGGGCCCCTGAGCTGCTGACCCACTTTCCTAACTACTTAGAAACTGCTCAGGAAAGTGTTCGTGCAAGCAGACCAAAGAGCCATAAACTTCATGACCAGCACATTCTTCTTCAGTATAATAACTAGTAGCAATGAGGCTGACTCTATTTATTACTATTGAGATGATTTCCAGGTAAGAGAAGCCATTGGTATAGAATATCCCTCCCAGTTGCACCAATGCAGCTTTTAAAATCTGGACTATTTCCCTGCATCCAAATGGGGCCACTTATAGTTTATCATCTGCTGATAGGAAAAGTTATCGGCACAGCTGTAGATCCACATTAGTTATGCTCTGAGCAGGACAGCACTGTAAATTATTTGAAATATGCTGGAACTCAACACAGACTGAGTTTATAAATATGATATTAAACCCTTAAGAGGGAGTTGCAGACCTTTTATAAAGCCATTAATTTTTAAAGTGGTTTAGAAATTCAAATTAGCAGCTGGGGATGGGTGCCAGCTTCCAAAAACAGATGGCATTGGCTTTTCTAAAAGCAACAACAAGATCCAGAGATCAAATTGGAAGACCAGGACTCAGATACCTATATCTACTTCAAGGCCCTGAATAATGAGTAGGATTCAAGTCGGCCTGGAGGCTTCCCTGACCACTGTGTCCGCAGTCTGGTGTTCCCTCTGAACTCCTGTTATGCTTGCTGCCTGCTACACTCATTTTTAACATAACAAAAGCAACTTTGCATTTATACAGTATTTCATTTCCCTCATTTATATCTTACTATTTTCCCCAACTAAATACCAAAATACTAAATTAAGATACCTCAACTTACTATAAAACCTTTTAGAAACATATAACACAGAAAGAAAAGTCCCACATAATTTGACCCACAAAGGTAACAAAAGTAACTATTTGGTACAGCGTTTTTCAGATACTATTTTTTTTTGTTTTCGTATTTAATAATGTTTTTATACTTTTTTTTACTTTTTTTAATTTTTAATATAATTTATTTTATTATCATTAATTTACAATTACATGTCCAATATTACGATTATTAAACTACCCCTTCATCAGGTCCCCCCCACCAACCCCATTACAGTCACTGTCCATCAGCGTAGTGAGATGCTATAGAATCACTACTTGTCTTCTCTGAGTTGTACTGCCCTCCCCGTGCCCCCCCAACATTACATCTGCTAATCGTAATGCCCCTTTTTCCCTCTTATCCCTCCCTTCCCGCCCATTTTCCCCAGTCCCTTTCCCTTTGGTAACTATTAGTTCGTTCTTGGGTTCTGTGAGTCTGCTGCTGTTTTGTTCCTTCAGTATTTTTTCTTTGTTCTTATACTCCACATGTGAGTGAAATCATTTGATACTTGTCTTTTTCGGGTTGGCTTATTTCACTGAGCATAATACCCTCTAGCTCCATCCATGTTGTTGCAAATGGTAGGATTTGTTTTCTTCTTATGGCTGAATAATATTCCATTGTGTATATGTACCACATCTTCTTTATCGATTCATCTACTGATGGACACTTAGGTTGCTTCCATTTCTTGGCTATTGTAAATAGTGCTGCAATAAACATAGGGGTGCATCTGTCCTTTTCAAATTGGGCTGCTGCATTCTTAGGGTAAATTCCTAGGAGTGGAATTCCTGGGTCAAATGGTATTTCTATTTTGAGTTTTTTGAGGAACCTCCATACTGCTTTCCACAATGGTTGAACTAATTTGCAGTCCTACCAGCAGTTTAGGAGGGTTCCCTTTTCTCCACATCCTCGCCAACATTTGTTGTTGTTCGTGTTTTCGATGTTGGCCATCCTCACTGGTGTGAGGTGATATCTCATTGTGGTTTTAATCTGCATTTCTCTGATGATTAGCGATGTGGAGCATCTTTTCATGTGCCTGTTAGCCATCTGAATTTCTTCTTTGGAGAAGTGTCTATTCATGTCCTCTGCCCATTTCTTAATTGGATTATTTGCTTTCTGTTTGTTAAGGTGCATGAGTTCTTTATATATTTTGGATGTCAACCCTTTATCAGATACGTTTTTTACGAATATATTCTCCCATACTGTAGGATGTCTTTTTGTTCTACTGATGGTGTCCTTTGCTGTACAGAAGCTTTTCAGCTTGATATAGTCCCACTTGTTCATTTTTGCTTTTGTCTCCCTTGCCCGGGGAGATATGTTCATGAAGAAGTTGCTCATGTTTATGTCCAAGAGATTTTTGCCTATGTTTTTTTCTAAGAGTTTTATGGTTTCATGACTTACATTCAGGTCTTTGATCCACCTTGAGTTTATCTTTGTGTATGGGGCTAGACAGTAGTCCAGTTTCATTCTCTTACATGTAGCTGTCCAGTTTTTCCAACACCAGCTGCTGAAGAGGCTGTCATCTCCCCATTGTATATCCAAGGCACTTTTATCAAATATTAATTGACTGTATATGTTTGGGTTAATGTTTGGATTTTCTATTCTGTTCCACTGGTCTGTGGGTCTGTTTTTGTGCCAATACCAAATTGTCTTGATTACTGTGGCTTTGTAGTAGAGCTTGAAGTCAGGAAGTGTAATTCCCCCTGTTTTATTCCTCCTTCTCAGGATTGATTTGGCTATTCGGGGTCTTTTGTGGTTCCATATGAATTTTAGAATTATTTGTTCCAGTTCATTGAAGAAAGCTGTTGGTAGATTGATAGGGATTGCATTGAATCTGTAGATTGCTTTAGGTAGCATAGCCATTTTGACAATATTTATTCTTCCTAGCCAAGAGCATGGGATGCATTTCCATTTGTTAGTGTCCTCTTTAATTTCTCTTTGGAGTGTCTTGTAGTTTTCAGAGTACAGGTCTTTCACTTCCTTCGTTAGGTTTATTCCTAGGTATTTTATTCTTTTTGATGCAATTGTGAATGGAATTGTTTTTCTGATTTCTCTTTCCGTTAGTTCATCATTAGTGTACAGGAAAGCAACAGATTTCTGTGTGTTAATTTTGTATCCTGCAACTTTGCTGAATTCAGATATTAGTTCTAGTAGTTTTGGAATGGAATCTTTAGGGTTTTTTATGTACAGTATCATGTCATCTGCAAATAGTGACAATTTGACTTCTTCTTTACCAATCTGGATGCCTTGTATGTCTTTGTTTTGTCTGATTGCCATGGCTAGGACCTCCAGTACTATGTTTAATAACAGTGGAGAGAGTGGGCATCCCTGTCTTGTTCCTGATCTTAGATGAAAAGCTTTCAGCGTCTCGCAATTAAGTATGATGCTAGCTGTGGGTTTGTCATATATAGCCTTTATGATGTTGAGGTACTTGCCGTCTATACCCATTTTGTTGAGAGTTTTAATCAGGAATGTATGCTGAATTTTGTCAAATGCTTTTTCAGCATCTATGGAGATGATCATGTGGTTTTTGTTCTTCTTTTTGTTGATGTGGTGGATGATGTTGATGGATTTTCGAATGTTGTACCATCCTTGCATCCCTGGGATGAATCCCACTTGATCATGGTGTATGATCCTCTTGATGTATTTTTGAATTCGGTTTGCTAATATTTTGTTGAGTATTTTTGCATCTACGTTCATCAGGGATATTGGTCTGTAATTTTCTTTTTTGGTGAGGTCTTTGCCCGGTTTTGGTATTAGAGTGATGCTGGCTTCATAGAATGAGTTTGGAAGTATTCCCTCCTCTTCTATTTTTTGGAAAACTTTAAGGAGAATGGTGTTATTTCTTCTCTATATGTCTGGTAGAATTCAGAGGTGAATCCATCGGTCCCGGGGGTTTTGTTCTTGGGTAGTTTTTTGATTACCAATTCGATTTCGTCACTGGTGATTGGTCTGTTTAGTTTTTCTGTTTCTTTCTTGGTCAGTCTTGGAAGGTGGTATTTCTCTAAGAAGTTGTCCATTTCTTCTATGTTTTCCAGCTTGTTAGCATATAGATTCTCATAATATTCTCTTATGATTCCTTGTATTTCTGTGGGGTTCGTCGTGATTTTTCCTTTCTCATTTCTGATTGTGTTTATGTGTGTAGATTATCTTTTTCTCTTAATGAGTCTGGCTAGGGGTTTATCTATTCTGTTTATTTTTTCAAAGAACCAGTTCTTGGTTTTATTGATTTTTTCTATTGTTTTATTCTTCTCAATTTTATTTATTTCTTCTCTAATCTTTATTATGTCCCTCCTTCTGGTGACTTTGGGCCTCATTTGTTCTTCTTTTTCCAATTTCAGTAATTGTGTCTTTAGACTATTCATTTGGGAATGTTCTTCCTTCTTTAAATAGGCCTGGATTGCAATATACTTTCCTCTTAGAACTGCCTTTGCTGCGTCCCACAGAAGTTGTGGCTTTGTGTTGTTGTTGTCATTAGTCTCCATATATTCTTTGATTTCTGTTTTGATTTGGTCGTTAACCCATTGATTAATTAGGAGAGTGTTGTTAAGTCACCATGTATTTGTGAGCCTTTTTGATTTCTTTCTAAAATTTATTTCTAGTTTTATACCTTGGTGATCTGAGAAGTTGGTTGGTAGGATTTCAATATTTTTGAAATTACTGAGGTTCTTTTTGTGGCCTAGTATGTGGTCTATTCTGGAAAATGTTCCATGTGCACTTGAGAAGAATGTGTATCCTGTTGCTTTTGGGTGTAGAGTTCTGTAGATGTCTGTTAGGTCCATCTGTTCTAGTGTGTTGTTCAGTGCCTCTGTGTCTTTACTTATTTTCTGTCTGGTTGATCTGTCCTCTGGAGTGAGTGGTGTGTTGAAGTCTCCTAAGATGAATGCATTGCTGTCTATTTCCTCCTTTAATTCTGTTATTATTGGTCTCACATATGCTGGTGCTCCTGTGTTGGGTGCATATATATTTATAATGGTTATATCTTCTTGTTGGACTGACACCTTTATCATTATGTCATGTCCTTCTTTATCTCTTGCTACTTTCTTTGTTTTGAAGTCCATTTTGTCTGATACAAGTACTGCAACACCTGCTTTTTTCTCTTTGTTGTTTGCATGAAATATCTTTTTCCATCCCTTCACTTTTAGTCTGTGTATATCTTTGGATTTGAGGTGACTTTCTTGTAGGCAGCATATAGATGGGTCTTGCTTTTTTATCCATTCTGTTACTCTGTGTCTTTTGATTGGTGCATTCAGTCCATTTACATTTAGAGTGATTATTGATAGGTATGTACTTATTGCCATGGCTGGCTTTAGATTCGTGGTTACCAAAGGTTCAAGGGTTGCTTCTTTACTATCTAACAATCTAACTTAACTTTCTTGTTAAGTTATTGAAAACACAGTATGATGTTTCTTTTTTTCTCTCCCTTCTTATTCCTCCTCCTCCATTCTTTCTATAATAGGTATTTTATTCTTTGCCTTTAGTTAGTATTTGGATGGTCTGCTTTCTTTGCTATGATTTTTTTTTCTCTGGTGACATCTTTTTAGCCTTAGGTGTGCTTCCATCTAGAGCAGTCCATTTAAGAATCCTGGAGTGGTGGTTTATGGAAGCAAACTCTCTCAACTTTCATTTATCTGGAAATTGTTTAATCCCTCTATCATATTTAAATGATAATCGTGCTGGATATAATATTCTTGGTTCGAGGCCCTTCTGTCATAACGTTAAATATATCATGCCATTCTCTTCTGGCCTGTAAGGTTTCTGTTGAGAGGTCTGATGATAGTCTGATGGGTTTTCCTTTGTAGGTGATCTTTTTTCTCTCTCTAGCTGCCTTTAATACCCTGTCTTTATCTTTGATCTTTGCCATCTTAATTATTATGTGTCTTGGTGTTGTCTTCCTTGGGTCCCTTGTGTTGGGAGATCTATGAGCTTCGGTGGACTGCGAGACTACTTCCTTCCCCAGCGAGGGAAAGTTTTCAGCAATTATTTCTTCAAAGACACTTTCTATCCCTTTTTCTCTCTCTTCTTCCTCTGGTACTCCTATAATGCGAATATTGTTCTGTTTGGATTGGCCACACAGTTCTCTTAATATTCTTTCATTCCTAGAAATCCTTTTATCTCTCTCTGCCTCAGCTGCTCTGTACTCCTGTTCTCTGTTTTGTATTCCATTAACAGTCTCTTGCATCTCATCCATTCTGCTGTTAAGCCCGTCGATCGCTTGTCTGATTTCTGTATTGTCTTTCCTGAGTTCCCTCACTTCCTCCCTCAGCTCTTGCACATTTCTCTGTAGGTCCATCAGCATGGTTATGACTTTTATTCTGAATTCTTTTTCAGGGAGGCTGTGCATTTCCATCCCTTCAGACTCCCTCTCTGGGGTTGTCTGGTTGATTTTGGTCTGAACCATATTCCTCTGTCTTTTCATGGCTATATAATTGGTCACTGATAGTTGCCACGTATGTCAGCTGGGCTCTTTAAGACCGCCTGTTGGGGTGCCAAGTGCTCTCGGGTGTAGCTGCACGCTGTGCGCTTTCCTGTGTATTCTCGTCTCTCTTTTAGGAATAGATGTATTTTCTGTGTTTTCATAGATAAATATAGTGTTGGGAGGAGATTTCTGCCGCCCTGCTCACACCACCATCTTCCCGGAAGTCTCTTCAGATACTATTTTTGATCCACGTCCTGTTGGATATGCATTCTTAAACAGATATTATACCATTCATACTATATTACAAAATTTTGTGTTTCCCCAACATATACTGTAAATTCCTTGAAGGTAGGGATTTTAACTCAATAGACTATTTATTCCACACTTATTAAAAATCTACTATATATTAGGTGGTAGCAGATATAAAAATTAAAAAACCAAAAAGCCTCAGATTGAAGGAGCTTATATCCTAGCAAGGAAAAAAAAAGCATGAAATCTAATCATTATGAAACAACGTGGCATGGGCTATTATGTGGGTTTACCTAAAGTCCCACGAAGAAGTCTTTCAAAGATGGAGGAGGAACACCAACGTAACCACAGCGACTTGAATTCAAGATGGCGGCGTGAGAGGTGAGACAGAGGACTCCTCCCAAAACCACAGATAATGCGAAAATGTACCTAATACAATTGCCCCTAAAACAGCAACAGGAAGGAAGGCTGCACCAGACTGCATACAGACCTCACAAACAGAGCAGACCTCATGAAACAGGGTGACGTAGCAAAGCCTTGATCCGGTGGGACCTAGGCCCTTCCCCCACCCCAGCTCACTGGCAGGAGGAAGAGAAACAGAGCACGAAAGGGGGTGGAAGCCTGGGACTGCTGAACACTTAGCCCTGGAGACCTGCTTTGTGAGCAGAAACCTACATTGTGTGGTGCTCTGGAGGATGGGGATCTGGGACACGTGGAGTGCTTGAAAGACAGATTCTTTCCATTTGTGGAGGACAGGATCCACAACTGGCCACTCTGGGACAAAGGAAAGCCAGGTGGTCTGAGAGGCTTCCTAGCAGCGAGAGGGCTGCTGGACGGGTGAGGTTTGCATGGAGCTTGCTGCACAGGAGAAGGGACAGGGGGACAAGGTTGATGGGTGCGCTCTGCCTAGCAGACTGGGAACTTTGAGGAGCTTCAGGCGTTCCATCCCCCTGGCTGGCTACTCAGCTCTGAGCCCCCCTCACCCCCCACTGTGATACGCAACCTGCTGAGGCTTCCTCCTGCCCTAACAGCATCAGATCGCAAACGGGCAGTCACTGCACTGGTCTCAGGCCAGTCACAGGGAGGCCCTGCCTACAACAGCTATAGACTCAAAGCAAAAAGGCTTACACATGTGTACATGGCCCACTGGATCTGATATGGGAGACAGGCGAGGTAGATGGGAATCAGGAATCAGATCTTTCCTCCCCCCAGGCACCAAATCTGCTCCCCTATGACCCCAAACAACACTCAAGGGGTTGATCAGATCCAGAGACTGGAGCTTCTAGGCAATAGAGAGCACCACACAGAAATATGAAACATCAAAAGAAAATGGTTCAGAAAAAAATTTCACAAATCCCAGAAAAAGGGCCAAATGAAACTGAACTCACCAATCTTCCTGAAAGAGAGTTCAAAATAAAAATTATAAACATGCTTATGAAGGTACAGAAAAGTATTCAAGAACTCAGGAATGAATTTAAGATGGAGATTCAATCACTAAGAAATTACATATCAGAAATGAAACATACAATGGAGGGATTTAAAAGCAGATTAGATGTAGTAGAAGAGATGGTAAATGGAATAGAAATTAGAGAAAAGGAATACAAAGAGGCTGAGGCACAAAGAGAAAAAAGAATCTCTAAGAATGAAAGAATATTGAGAGAACTGTGTGACCAATCCAAACGCAACAATATTCACATTATAGGGGTACCAGAAGAAGAAGAGAGAGAAAAGGGGGTAGAAAGTGTCATTGAGGAGGTAATTGCTGAAAAATTCCCCAATCTGGGGAAGGAGATAGTCTCTCAGGCCATGGAGATGCACAGATCTCCCAACACAAGGGACCCAAGGAAGACAACATTAAGACATATAATAATTAAAATGGCAAAGATCAAGGATAAAGACAGACTTTAAAAAGCAGCTAGAGAGAGAAAAAAGATCACATACAAAGGAAAACCCATCAGGCTATCATCAGCTTTCTCAACAGAAATCTTACAGGCCAGAAGGGAGTGGCATGATATATTTAATGCAATGAAGCAGAGGGCCTTGAACCAAGAATACTCTACCCGGCAAGGTTATCATTTAAATTTGAAAGAGGGATTAAACAATTAAACAATTTTCAGATAAGCAAAAGCTAAGAGAATTTACCTCCCACAAACCACCTCTACAGTGCATTTTGGAGGGACTCCTATAGATGGAAGTATTCCTAAGGATAAATAGATGTCACCCAAGGGTTAGACAAAGACTACAGAATATTATTTATAACATACAAAGAATGGAGGAGGAAAAAAAAAGAACCTTTAGGTTGTGTTTGTAATAACATCTGAAGTGAGTTAACTTAGACTGCTAGATAGTAAGGAAATTACGCTTGAACCTTTGGAAACCATAAATCTAAAGTCTTCAATGGCAATAAGTACATACCTATCGATAATCACCCTAAATGTAAATGGTCTGAATGCACCAATCAAAATGTGCAGAGTCACTGAATGGATGAAAAAACAAGACACATCTATATACTGCCTACAAGAGACTCACTTCAAACCCAAAGACATACACAGACTGAAAGTAAAGGGATAGAAAAAGATACTTCATGCAACTAATAGGGAGAAAAAAGCAGGAGTTGCAGTACTCATATCAGACAAAATAGATTTCAAAGCAAAGAAAGTCACAAGAGACAAAGAAGGACATTACATAATGATAAAAGGGTCAGTCCAAAAAGAGGATATAACTATTATAAACAACTATGCACCCAACACAGAATCACCTACATATGTGAAACAAATACTAACAGAATTAAAGGGGGAAATAGAATGCAATGCTTTCAGTTTAGGAGACTTCAACACATCACTCACTCCAAAGGGCAGATCAACCAGACAGAAAATAAAGAGACAGGGGCACGGATCAACATATTAGAACAGATGGACCTAACGGACATCTACAGAACACTCCATCCAAGAGCAGCAGGATACACATACTTCTCAAGTGCACATGGAACATTTTCAAGAATAGATCATATACTAGGCCACAAATGAGCCTCAGTAAATTCAAAAAGATTGAAATTGTACCAACCCGCTTCTGAGATCACAAACGTATGAAACTAGAAATAAATTACTCAAAGAAAATGAAAAATCCTACAAACACATGGAGGCTTAATAGCATGCTCCTAAATAATCAATGGATCAATGACCTAACAAAAACAGAGATCAAGCAATACATGGAGACAAATGACAATAATAATTCAACACCACAAAACCTGTGGGATGCAGCGAAGGCCGTGCTAAGAGGAAAGTATACTGCAGTACAGGCCCACCACAGGAAAGAAGAACAATCCCAAACGAACAGTCTAAATTCACAAATAATGAAACTAGAAAAGGAAGAACAAATAAGGCCCTAAAGTCAGTAGAAGGAGGGACATAATAGAGATTAAAGCAGAAATAAATAAAATTGAGAAGAATAAACAATAGAATCAATGAAAGCAGGAGGTGGTTCTTCGAGAAAAAAAAATTAATAAACCCCTAGCCAGACTTATCAAGAAAAAAGAGAGTCTATTCACATAAACAGAATCAGAAATGAGAAAGGAAAAATCACTACTGACAGCACAGAAATACAAAGAATTATGAGAGAATACTATGAAAAATTATATGATAACAAACTGGATAACCTAGAAGAAATGGACAACTTTCTAGAAAAATACAAACTTCCAAGGCTGACCCAGGAAGAAACAGAAAATCTGAATAGACCAATTACCAGCAAAGAAATTGAATTGGTAATCAAAAAACTACCTAAGAACAAAACGCCTGGACAAGATGATTTCATTGCTGAATTATATCAAACATTTAGTGAAGACCTAATACCCATCCTCTTTCAAGTTTTCCAAAAGGTAGAAGAGGAGGGAATACTCCTAAACTCATTCTACAAGGCAAACATCACTCTAATACCAAAACCAGGCAAAGACACCACAAAAAAAGAAAATTACAGACGAATATCCCTGTTGAACATAGATGCAAAAATACTAAAAAAATATTAGCAAACCGAATTCAAAAATACATCAAGAGGATCATACACCATGATCAAGTGGGATTCATCCCAGGGATGCAAGGATGATACAACATTCGAAAATCCATCAACTGCATCCACCACATCAACAAAAAGAAGAACAGAAACCACATGATCATCTCCATAGATGCTAAAAAGCATTTGACAAAATTCAACATCCATTCATGATAAGACCTCTCAACAAAATGGGTATAAAGGGCAATTACCTCAACATAATAAAGGCCATATATAACAAACCAACAGCCAACATTATACTTAACAGCAAGAAGCTGAAAGCTTTTCCTTTAAGATCAGGAACAAGACAGGCATGCCAACTCTCCCCAATTTTATTCAACATAGTACTGGAGGTCTTAGCCATGGCAATCAGACAACACAAAGAAATAAAAGGCATCCAGATTGATAAAGAAGAAGTCAAACTGTCCCTGCTTGCAGATGACGTGATATTGTACATAAAAAAGCCTAAAGAATCCACTCCAAAACTACTAGATCTAATATCTGAATTCAGTAAAATTGCGAGATACAAAATTAACACACGGAAATCTGTTGCATTCCTATACACTAACGATAAACTAACAGAGAAATCAGGAAAACAATTCCATTCACAATTGCATCAAAAAGAATAAAATACCTAGGAATAAACCTAACCAAGGTAGTGAAAGAATTATACTCTGAAAACTAAAAGACACTCATGAGAGAAATTAAAGAAGATACCAATAAATGGAAACACATCCTGTGCTCATGGATAGGAAGCATTAATATTGTCAAAATGGACATCCTGGCTAAAGAAATCAACAGATTCAATGCAATCCCTATCAAAATACCAACAGCATTCTTCAATGAACTAGAGCAAATAGTTCGGAAATTCATGTGGAACCACAAAAAAACCCAAATAGTCAAAGCAATCCTGAGAAGGAAGAATAAAGTGGGGGGAATTATGCTCCCTGACTTCAAGCTCTACTACAAAGCCACTGTAATCAAGATAATTTGGTACTGGTACAAGAACACACCCATAGACCAATGGAACAGACTAGAGAGCCCAGATATAAACCCAAGCATATATGGTCAATTAATATGTGATAAAGGAGCCATGGATATACAGTGGGACATGACAGCCTCTTCAGCAGCTGGTGTTGGCAAAACTGGACAGCTACATGTAAGAGAATGAAACTGGATTATTGTCTAACCTCATACACAAAAGTAAACTCAAAATTGATCATAGACCTCATAAGTCCTGAAACCATAAAACTCTTAGAAAAAAACATAGGCAAAAATCTCTTGGACATAAACATGAGCAACTTCTTCATGAACATATCTCCCCGGGCAAGGGGAACAAAAGCAAAAATGAACATGCAGGACTATATCAAACTAAAAAGCTTCTGTACAGCAAAGGATACCATCAGTAGAACAAAAAGACATCCTACAGTATGGTAGAATATATTCACTAATGACATATCTCTTAAGGGGTTGACATCCAAATTATATAAAGAGCTCACACACCTGAATAAACAAAAATCAAGTAAGCCAATTAAAAAGTGGGCAGATGATCTGAATAGACACTTCTCCAGAGAAGAAATTCAGGTGGCCAACAGGCACATGAAAAGATGCTCCACATCCCTAATCATCAGAGAAATGCAGATTAAAACCCCAATGAGATATCACCTCACACCAGTTAGAATGGTCACCATACAAAAGACAAACAACAACAAATATTGGTGAGGATGTGGAGAAAGGGGAACCCTCCTACACTGCTGGTGGGGATGCAAATTAGTTCAACCATTGTGGAAAGTAGTATGGAGGTTCCTCAAAAACTCAAAATAGAAATACCATTTGACCCAGAAATTCCACTCCTAGGAATTTACTCTAAGAATGCAGCAGCCCAGTTTGAAAAAGACAGATGCACCCCTATGTTTATCGCAGCACTATTTACAATAGCCAAGAAATGGAAGCAACCTAAGTGTCCATCAGTAGATGAATGGATAAAGAAGATGTGGTACATATACACAATGGAATATTATTCAGCCATAAGAAGAAAACAAATCCTACCATTTGCAACAACATGGATGGAGCTAGAGGGTATTATGCTCAGTGAAATAAGCCAAGCCGAAAAAGACAAGTATCAAATGATTTCACTCATCTGTGGAGTATAAGAACAAAGAAAAAACTGAAGGAACAAAACAGCATCAGACTCACAGAACCCAAGAATGGACTAACAGTTACCAAAGGGAAAGGGACTGGGGAAGATGGGTGGGAAGGGAGGGATAAGCGGGATAAAGGAGCATTTCGATTAGCACACATAATGTAGAGGGGAGGGTACGGGGAAGGCAGTATAACACAGAGAAGACAAGTAGTGACTCTATAGCATCTCACTACGCTGATGGACAGTGACTGTAATGGGGTATATGGTGGAGCTGTTGATAATAGGGGCAGTCTAGTAACCACGATGTTGCTCATGTAATTATACAATAATAATACTAAAAGAAAAATATTAAAAAAGAAAAAAGAAGGCTGTCAGTCAGCCTTCAGGAAGAAAGAACACACAGCTGTCTGACTTATTCAACCAGCTACAAAGGGACTGACTCATTTGGACCAGGACTCAGCTCTGGACTTCCCTCTCCACATTCTCCTACTTCAGAAATATTGGGTGTAAATGATTTCTTGGAGCCACTTTCTATGCAGTGTATTAAAAACTGTTGCTCTCTCCCTCCTAGCTGACCACACTGACATGAAAATGTAACACATTGGTACACACCTAAATCTAACTTTGGAGATCCCTGTGCTCTATCTGTAGGATTCCAGGATTCTGAAAGTGAATGTGTTTCAACAAGATGGATATCAATGAAACCCCTTCCTACACTGCCCTGCCACCAGTAACTGCCATCCAGCCCTCCCCTGGGGTGCAGTCTCCTCAAGTTACTTCACATCTCTGAGCCCTCCTTTCCTCCCTGTTAAGGTAAAAATAACCAAACCACCTCAAAATCTAAGAGAAAAATACCTGCTCTCAAGTCTGATGATTAAATGAGATAATATATATGACAGCTTTCCGTTCTTACAGTGGTCGTTCTGTAACTACTAAGGTAATGGTGTATAAAACAAGCAGGACCCAGGGAATGTAAGCAGCAACTTTATTTTTCACCCCAATATCCCTTTAGAATGCTCTGGATAAGATCTCAAGTAGATCCCAAGCCATTTCTGCCCACTCCGGGGAGTCTTAGGGTTACATTAAGTTATAAACGCAGTCTCAACTCAATAATTCCAACGTTCAGTCCTTACTCCAAACTGCAAATCCAATTCAACAATAAATCTCCGCTTCCTCACCCGGAGCCTACTGCAAACTACCCATTCTCAGTGAAAAGGGCTCATGCTCTTTCTCATCACGTTCTCCACACCACACTTCCATGTGATTATCTTCTTGATATTCAAGGTTTCTGCCTCCACTTCCACGGTGCTGCGGGGTTGGGAGGTGGTGGGAGGAAGCAGGGAAGCTAGGAGAGGGCAGAGGTCAGGAGTGTGCTTCAGGCCGCTCCGTGCTCTATGAGCCTGGAGCATGCTGAGAGCTGACTTTCTCTTACCAATGCTTTTTGGTCATTCTTTAGACACCCCCAACATCGCCTTGACCTAAGCCAGCGTTCTCAACCTTAGCACTATTGACATTTATTGCCAAATAATTGTTCGATGAAGAGAACTTTCCTATGCCTTGGAAAATGTTTAAGCTTTGACCGCATATCCTCTATCCACTAGATGCCAGTAGCATCTCCCCCACTTAACCAAAATGTAACCAAAAATGTCTCCAGACATTGCTAAATGCCTCCTGGAGGGCAAAATTGCCCTGATTGAGAGCTACTGACCTAGGCAAATATCATCTATTTTAGTCACTTAGCCCTATGCCATCCCACGAGTCCATATCAAGGTACCGTTGTCCTCTAGGGGGACCCTTTAGACTAGACCTAAGGTGAGCCTTATGCTGGCTCTCTTGCATGCAAACTCCACATCCAGTCCATGGGGAAAATACACTCCTTTTAAGACTTTGGATTTATATACCAGTCACCAAATACAGCAAGTTTCCAGACTACATTATCAAAGCCCTCACCACTTACCTCTCGCACTCGATTTCCTGGGTAAATCTGAGGCAGACACCAATCTGCTGTGTCTCCAACTGTGGACATGTATCAAGTTCTCCAAAAGATCCAGTTGATGCCTTTTGTGCTAGACCTGAGGGAATAAGCAGGCAATCCTCTATTGCCTCTCCTTTGGAGAACATGCTTTAAGAAAATAAACCTTGAAAATTATTTCCCCCCCTCTATTCAACAGCCTCTTACGCCTTCAATCTGGTGATACCTAATACTACCTGGGACCTCTACTCTGAATTTTTTACTGGTTGGCTTATACCACAACCTGCTTTGGTAACTGAGGAGTATCTTATCTCATCACTTCACCAAAATTCCCATTTTAACATGGACTTATATTGTTATTATGTTCTTTACCTTTCCTTTCTAACCAATCCCAGAGGCCATCTAAAGGTAGTAGGAAAAGAGCGAAAGCTGTATCATTATATGTTGCTGAGGTACCAAACCACTGGAAATCCAATGGCTTAAACCAGGAAGCATTTATTATTGCTCACAGGTGTGGGGGTCAGCTGAGTAGCAGTTTTGGTCTCAGGTGGACACACCGATGCATCCCATGGTCAGCTAGGGCTGTGGATCTTGACTTGGCTTTCTTGCAGCCTTGGGAGCCAACCAACTAGTCTAGGATGGCTGTGGTGGTGCACACAGGGGTCCAGAGGAGCGCACAGACTCTCCTGTGGCTCCAGTCTGGACTAGCACACGGCCGCATCTACCAAATTCTGTTGACTAAAGCACAGCCCAAGCACAGCCCAGATTGAGGGCTAGGAAAACAGACGCCACCTCTCCATGAGAGGAGCTTCAACATCCCACCACAAAGAGCATGGATGCAGGGAATGTGAAGAGTTGGGGCCATTCCGCAGTCAATCTAGCACACGGGCTGTGGAGGAGAGTCTTAGCCACCCATCAGCTCCACCCTTGCTTCTTCCGCACCCACATGCAAGCTGTGCTGCCGCCGCCTTTGCAGCTAGATGCAGCTCTCTGTGACTCAGTTCTTATCAGGGACTCGGTTTCTAACAAGTGGACTGTGAGCAGAAGTGATATGTGTCACTTAAAATATCTAGGAATACCTGCTGGGAGGCTCTCTTCCACCTCCTCACTAGCTGGAATCTCAGTGTAGCCACAACATGGCGTCACTTATGCAGAGGATGGCAGCATTTCAGGAGGCAGAGGAGCGACAACCTGCAAGGAACTTGGGATCTCAATGACCAAGACGCAGAGCCTTCTCCCTGACCTGAATTTTTCACATTGGGAATGTCCTATGAAATATAAAAAGACTTTTTTTGTTTTTCTTTAAACTGCTCTGTTTTGCGGTCTGTGTTACAGCAGCCTACCCTCTTCTAACCAACACACTGGGGCAACTCAGGGTAGCCTCCATTCATTCAGAAAACGGGGTCAACAGATACTCACTCTGGTATTTTTTAGAAAGAACCCAAAGTCAGTCCTAAGACCCTCCATGACCCAGGGCTCAAGAGGAGAAAATAAAGCTGATCTAAGAACTTTTTAGGTGGATTTGGGTTAGGAAGGGAGCAAGGGGACATATCTCTCTGCTGACACTGCAAATGTATTCATTCCTATAGAGCTGGTATTTTTTTCATCCGATGAATTCACACCATGGAACTTTAAGCTGTGCCCAAAGTACTTGTGACTGTGACTGCTAGGGCTTCATAGCATTGGAGCATTGAAAGTCTGATACCATGGGATGAACAGTCTGCCGTCACTATACTTCCCTTCCAGCTGGAATCTCTGAAAATGTTGAGGGATGTTGGAAACTGACTTAAAAGGTGATCATATAGAGCTTTCCAACTAAGAGGCACATCATTATTGAACTTTAGGGGAACTTGATGACTGAAGAGTAGGATCATATTGCTCCTCTATGTTTAAAACCTTCAAACACCTCCTAACCTAGAATCTTGAACAAGGGCTACCAGGCCGTGAGTGATCTGGCATTTGCTGCTGGACAGCCTCATCTCATCCCCCTGCCCCCTATCTTGCTTCCTTCCTTTGCTCCTGCCTCACTGGCATTTTCCCTCTCTCTTCATTGTACAATTTTTTTTTTGGACTTCTCTGCTTGGTTTTCTCTAAATTCTCTGCCTAAGTCCTGCTCATATTTCAGATCAAAGCTGCAATGTCAGTTCCTCAGGGAAATCCTCCTGGAACCCTCATACTGGGACAGAGACCTCATTTTACCTTCTCATAGGACCCTTCTTGGCACACAGCAGTTAGAACTGAACAAGGTCTCTTGAATGTTGTGTACTAGACTGACTGTCCTCTGAGGACAGGAACTCTGCCTGCTTTCTTTACTGCCATATTCCAGTACCTAGCACAGTATTGTAGACCCTCAATAAATACTGAATGAATGAACACATAAATAAATGACTAAAGGGGCAGTGTCAGGAAGAGAAAGAAATGAGACAGATGTGGAGAAAGGACAGTCAGAGAGGATCAGCCTGACCCCTGATGGCGATTCACATGCCAGTGAGATTCTAGGGGCACGCCCCACACTCCCAGTCCCCAGGAGAGAGGCACAGTGCCTCCTCTCCATGTCTGACTAGTCATTTCAGATGTTAGCCAACTCAGTTCACTCTCCATGGAAAGACACAGCCCTGAGGAACTGGAATACACCCCACTACACACTCCCTTGTAATAGCAAACACAGTGAATTGAATCAGCAGCCTGAGCTTAAGGACAAATTACATTTGGAAATCGTATTTATGTATCAAAAAACTAATTACTGCCAAGTTCCACCTCAACAGTACTTGATGATTTCATTATTAGATCTAATTGCACTTCTATTCAGAATAACAGTTTACTATCTTTTAATTGATAATGGAAATTGAAAATACAAAATGTGAATAGCCCAAGACCCATTCTTTTTAGCTGATTTCTGGCCCATGGAAAACAAAAATAGTCTTCACCACTTTCAGGCCAAAAATATAAATATATTTATTTCTGTTTACCTAATATGATCATATATTAGACATAAGTTCGATAGCTTATGTGTAATACACCTAAATGATATAAGCTTTCAAATTGGAGGTTCCACAAAACCACAAATGGCTTATTCCTACAAATATCCACCATTCTTTCTCTGATATTAGAAGTGGGACAATGGAAAATACATTTCCTTATAACCATTTGGAGAGCGGGCTGGTGTCATTGCCGTAGACTCAGGGCAGCTCTGTCTCCAGCTGGGATAGAAGCTGCTGGCCGACCTCATGGAGTCTCCAGCGGGAGAGACCCAAACCTGGGAGTAGCAGGGTCTCCCGTCCATTGAGCCCTGCCATGTTTTATGAAATAAAGTACTGGATTTCCCTGTTTGTGTTGTTTCTGATTTGTCATCTTATTAAGTTGCAAAGAAGGCAGTCAATTAGTAACTGAAGCAGAAGAAAGAAACTGAACTCCCAAAATCTAACAGGAATGTCCCTATCCCGACCCACATCCAGGAAGAAGGACCCTCTCAGTCTGCCTTAATAATGGATCTGATTTTAATAAATAAATAGAGACCCAAGGCAACATCACACAGGGCTCAAAGGGACAAAGGTCTGCTGGCTTGCGTGTTTCCCTCTCGTGGCCAAGACCCTTGCGCTCACACCTTTACCTCCTCCAGGAGCCAGTGTTTAGCCTGTGTCTCTTTCGCCTGCGGTGTGTGCAGTCAGGCAGGTGGACAGTGAGAGTGCGCACAGACCCGAGGCCCACCAGGAGGCCAGAGGACGAGGACACACTTGTCTGTAGGAAGCGTTCGGTCAGGCTCCCGCTCCATCATCAAGTTCTTCATAGGCTTCGCCTCACCTCCTGATTCCGTCTTGTCCTCTCACCAGAGCAACTCAAGTATTCGCTGACTCTCTCTCGTGTGTCCATCTCAGCCACTGTTGATGTGTGCTCCTGGCGCGTCTTCGCCTATCCCCAGTATCCACCGTCCCTCCCTTGCTCCCTCTCCCGGCTCCCTGCGGCGCTAGCTCTCCTTTTTGTCTCTCCTGGTCTAGGTATCTCCCATCCCTCTTTCACTCTCCATCCTTCTCTGCGTGTGTGTGGGTGTGGGTGTGTGTGTGTGTGTGTGTGCGTGCGCCCTGTCGATGTCTCTCTATTCCTCTCTCTCCGCTTCTCTTCCTCACTGGGGAGGCCAAGCCCAGTCGTTGCCTCCCGCTCAGGCTGAGCTGCCCTTTCACGGGCCCCCAGCCTCTACACAAGTCGGTGTTTCCTGCCCCTCCCCTCCTGTCCTAGAAGTCGCCCAGGATCAGCTCCTCTCCCCGGGGGCCCACACTAGCTCCTCTTCTCGCGCTCCACAGCCTTCAGTTTTCATGGTGGCTGCGCCCTGCAGCTTGAGCAGCGTCCCCAGGTGGCCGTTCTCCAGCCTCCCTGCTTCCTCCACTCCTCTGGCTCCACAGTCACGCCAGAATTTCCTTCTTTCCCCGGCCTCATGGAGTAACTGGTCTGGGCACCCAGTGCTTATCCTTTCCCAAGAATTCGGAGTAAACTTTAAGAGCAACCTTAAGTTATTCCAGAGCAAAGCAAGCAGGTGTATTTCTAACCTCCATTTTTAGTAAGATTTTTCCATTACTTCTGGTCAGTTCAAATAAGGAAATGCCAAAAGCTGAACCCATTTTGAAAATAAGAGATTTCACAGCAGAATCCCTGCATGTCTTTGATAATATCTCCCCTGCAGTTTTGTAAAAAGGAGTTATTTACCCATTCTACAAACTTTTACTGAAGGCCTGCTATATGCTTAGATATAGTGCCATTGATATAAAAAGGAAAAGCCATGGTCCGGACCTCAATAGACCATGATCCAGAATTCCTATGCCTTGTGTAATGACTCAAATTCACTTCTGCAAATCCTTCCATTACATGAAAGTCTTTAAATAAAATAATATTTTGATTCATTTTAATGGAAAAAATTAGAATGCACTTCATTCTGACCAATGATACCCAAATAATTTACACAGGATAATATACCAGCTGAACAGGGAGGCCAAGTTTCTATAAGTTATAAACAATAATTTAAAAGTAAATACAGTCGGTACATGAAATATGGTGCATTTGAGGTTTATTACAAGCCACAGGGTGACGAACAGGTGGTGATGAATGGAGAGGAGTGAATGGGAACCAATCTAGGAAAGGTGCATCCTCCTTTCTGTACCATTTGCTTCAACAAGATACACCCAAAATCAAATTACAGCACAGAATATATTTAGGGTAAAATGAAGTCCAAACACAAGAAAATGTCTAATCATGGGGAAATAATGTTCTTGCCTAACACACTGGAGTCCTAGTTAATGTGACCTCTTCTTCCCTCTCACTGGGCCTCACTGTGCAAAACAAACCATTCTGGGCTCATCCGAACAGGGTGTGCAAGTCAAATGGTCCCATATGTTCCCTGACCAGAAACTGTTGGGTCCAGTAAATTGGTATATCTTTGCTTGCAAATGTAATGCTAGAATGTCACCCCTTATGACACCTGTTAGTGTGTTTTGAGGTCTAAAAAAAAAAGTCATTACACCAAAAATAAGAATCAGTGTCCCAAAAAGTAGAATGCCTTTTCAAGAGCTGTTGTGGTGAAGTCTTTAGCTGATCAGTTGTCACGTGACATGATCCTGGAAACTAGAAGCTCAGAGCAGAGAGGGAGATCTGGGGAGAAACAGGGGCGGGGGGTGTGAGCAACCAGCGGCAACTGGCCTGAAAGGAGATTCAACCCGCGAAGACATGCCGCTTCACAAGGCGAGAACACCATTAGCCCCAGAAGGCTGAGTATTAGACCACAAAGAAATAAAAAATACCTCTGCCCATGAGAGACCTCTCTGTCAGCCACACTTGACTGTTAAATGTGTTAAATTACCCAGGACCATATGCTGTAGTCCAACCCCCGTATAGTTGTCTATCAGATGCACAATGTCAGTCACAAGGCAGACTGGATGAGGAAGTGATGAACCCTGGAAATCTCTTTCTGCTAAAACGGGTGGTATTGCATCATTCCGTAAGATGCGATAAGATGCATTATTGTTCTACAACCAGATACATTTATCCAGAAATGAGGAGCTCTGGTAACCTGTACAGTGTCTTTGGACAATTCTGAGAAAGGTATCTGGTTTGGGAAAATTACTTAGACGCAGCATCAAGGCCCAGCGCAGAGCTCAGCAAGTGGAGCGCACTCTGGATTTCAGCCTCACTCATCTCGTAGGCTGGGTGCTTTTGTGCAGTGCACAACATGCCTATCTACGGGCAGCAGCCCCTACAGAAAACTGTACAGTGGAAGAATGGCACCCCTGGCCTACAGATTATTTACTTTAAAGAATATTCAATAGTCACTTATATTCAAGTTCCAGGACACAAAAGATTCTGGAGTCAAGAGATCAGGATTCTATTCATGGCTAAGTCATAATACAATATACAAGGAGAAAGTGACTGAGGAGTCACTTCTTTTCTTTGTCTGATCTCAATTTTCTCACCTGCAAACAAAGGAACTTGAACTTGCTGACCTCTAAAGATACTTCCAGCTCTGGTCTTCAGGTTTCTAGAATGGACTGGTACAAAAAGTATGCAGGGTAGCACTGTTTGCAATGACAACAATTTTTTTAATGATAAAGAAAAAAATAACCCTGACCACCACTCAACTATCCATCAAAAAGGAATGCAAGTTAATAATGGTACATCCCTGCACAGCAATAATTTGTAATAATTTTTTAATGAACAAGGTAAGTATACAATTAACAATAGAGGGCAACGCCCAAGTGAAAAAAACAAGCTGTGGAAATATATGACAAGTGTGATTTATACACACATAAATATATGCTTGGAGTTTTTTTTAATGATCTTAGATGCATAACACAAGAAGCCATTTACAGCTGTTAGTCCTAAATGCTGTGATGGAGGGTTAAGGTGTAGGGAGGGGGTCTTCCACTTTTATTTTACATCTCCTGGTACTGCTTGAATTTTATCATAAATATTGATTACTTTTAGGATAAAGAGGAAATAAAAATTTTTTGAACTAAGATCAGAATATAGAGAAAATTTTGTTAACTCTGAAAATTTCACAACACTATCGGGTTATTCCCGATCGCACGGCAGTGCCCGCAGAGTTCTCACTGGTGTTGTTCCTACGCTTCGGATTTCCCTGACGCGCTCTCTCCTCCAGGGTCCGGCTCAGCCCTGTCCCCCTCGGCTCCTCCTGCGGCAGAGTAGACACCTGCGAGCATCCTGACCGACCCTCTCTGAAATCGCTTGAGGGTTTTTCCAAAGTAACAGCTCTCTCTTCTAGATGTCAATAAAGAAGCCTGGTTGCAGTTTCTATTGCTCTCAGAAGGTCCAAACAGAAAATTCCAACTTGTCTGACCCCACAGAGACCAACACAATTCTCTCTGACGAGACTTGCCGTAAGCAAAGGGAATTCGGTCGTGAAGGCGAAGCCCCTCCGTCAGCGGGAGGCTCCAAAACCCTCAGCCGTTGCGTGTCAGTCGCTGACCTCCGCGGTGAGCGTGTCCGCCTCTGCTGAAGGTGAACCGCAACTCCACCGGGCTGGGCCCTCGGGGCCTCAGCCCCCAGTGCCACGAACTGCGCGGATGCCTCCGCAGGTGGGTATGCTTTCCAATCACTTCGTTCTTTCCAGTTTCCCCATCTCTTAAATGGGGGTGCCTATTCTTACCTCTGCTGCCAGAGGGTGAGAAGAAGTCACGCAGGGATGACCAAAACACTACGTGTCTATAGAATACAACAAAATATCATCACAGCTATTATGACTTAAAACCCACCACGCCCTCCCCAACACTTGGGAAAACATTTTATATGTGAATACAAATCACACCACCTGTTGTGCTCCCCTAATTTTTAAATCAGATCACTGCCAAATCTAAACGTCAAAGAAAGAAAAAAAATGAGACCATTTTTTAAATCATATCTTTGGGTCCCACCTCACAGCAGCTCAGTCTTTCCTTCAAAGACCTGGGTCTTCCCCAAAGATATTCATTCAGATCAACATCCCAATTGGTTGACTTTTTCTTTAAATGTGTACATCCCACACACACCGATGCACACAGCATGTGCAATGCATACCAACCAATCACTGGAAGTCACCCTCCAAACACTAAAAGAAAAATGGATTTGGATTGTCACATAGGAAGGAAAGGAGAGTTTTTAGAAATTAACCAAACCAGAGATAATTCTGAAAAAGTAGATGAAATAGACCGGAAAGTAAAGGAGCATCCTGACATGCAAATATGTGTAGCCTCCTCCGTTTTCCATCAGTAAGTATTTATTAGCCACCTGCTGGGATGGAGTGGGAAGAGCACAGGCTTTGGGAGAAGAATGAATCTGGCCCCACTGCTTCTTAGTTCTGGGGCTTTGGGCAAGTTGTCCTCTGATCCTCAGTTTTCTCATCTATTCAATGGGGATGTTATACCTGCTTTATAAAGCTGTTTGAGAATTATTAATAAAACATACATAAAGTACCTAGCACAGTCCCTGGCACATGGGAGACACTCATGGTATATTAGCTATTCTCATACTCTGTCCATGCAATGGTGAGAGAAGAGAGAGCAGGGACAGCTCTAGCCCTCAAAGGGCTCACCACCTATAAGAGAATCTTTCCTTTCAAATACTTTCTTGTTTAGGGAAATACTAAGTCACACATAAACGGGTAATGATAACAGCTCATCTGCTTCCAGATCACAAACACAGCTGAATCACACACACACACAAGGGAGAATCAGAGCGCAAGAAAAGTTTTCTTGAGGAAAACGGGCCAGCCCTGAAATGCAAAACTGCATTACACCAATTATGCCTGATCCAGGCAGAGGTGTCTGAGAGCAGTGGATAATTAGAGCCTGCCCCAGTCTTTGCACTAACATGACTGGTGCTATTTAATGTAATTACATTACAGTAAAATGATGAGTTTTCCCATAATTGGTAGTTACACCATAATTGTGACTACACAGAATATTAACACCCAAATTTCCAGAGCTTTCCAAGAACATTAACTAAGTAAATGTTTCCCTTCTCTCTTGAGCAGCAAAATGAGAAAACTGGAACATTCTAGGATAGCCTCTCACATCTGCCCTTCTTTTTCTTCATGCACCAATCCCCTCAGACCCTTCAAGGGGTCCCACTTTTTCCCCGGTGCGGCTACAATGTCAGGTGCTTACTGTCTTCCTTCTCTATTAAAATATGCTCTGCCAAAGCAGGTTCATTTAATTTACAAGTATTATAGCAAGCCCAAGGCGTATAGTGAGGCAGGCCTGCCCACTTCATTTCCACATGATGTTGGCAAAATGCAACCTAGCTAACACTGAGTTTCGTTGCCTGCTATATGGAGATTATACCCCCCACCTCGTGGTGTAATGTAGTGAATAAATGAGAACACAGGAAGCACTTCCTTAAGAAATGTTAGTTGAGGTAACTTATTAATCAAAATTAATAGGATGTTATCACTAATCATCAGGGAAATGCAAATTAAAACCACAATGAGATATCACCTCACACCACTAAGGATGGCCAGCATCCAAAAGACTAAGAACAACAAATGCTGGTGAGGATGCAGAGAAAGGGGAGCCCTCCTACACTGCTGGTGGGAATATGTAGGTTCCTCAAAAAACTGAAAATACAAATACCCTTTGACCTGGAAATTCCACTCCTTGGAATTTACAAAGAATACAACTTCTCAGATTCAAAAAGGCATATGCACCCCTATGTTTATTGCAGCACTTTTTACAATAGCCAAGATATGGAAGCAACCTAAGTGTCCATCAGTAGATGAATGGATAAAGAAGAGGTGGTACATATACACAATGGAATACTATTCAGCCATAAGAAGGAAACAAATCCTGCCATTTGCAACAACATGGATGGAGCTGGAGGATATTATGCTCAGTGAAATAAGCCAGGCGGAGAAAGACAATGCCAAATGATTTCCCTCATTTGTGGAGTATAACAACAAAGCAAACCTGAAGGAACAAAATAGCAGCAGACTCGGAGACTCCAAGAAGGGACTAGTGGTTACCAAAGGGGAGGGTTGTGGGAGGGCGGGTAGGGAGGCTGGGAGAAGGAGACTGAGGGGTATTATGTTTAGTACACATGGTGTGGGGGATCACAGGGAAGACAGTGTAGCACAGAGAAGGCAAACAGTGAATCTGTGGCATCTTACTACACTGATGGACAGTGACTGCATTAGGGTATGAGTGGGGACTTGATAATATGGGTAAGTGTAGTCACCACATTGTTTTTTCATGTGAAACCTTCACAAGAGTGTATATCAATAATACCTTAATAAAAAAAATTTTTTAATTAATAGGATGTTGTTCCCAGGATTATGTCCATTTTTAAAGGTAAAATGGATATCTTGAATTAAATCAATCAAAGTCATTATTCAACAGGTAGGTAAAGTATTTAAGAAAGTAGAACAGATTTCTCCAAAACTCCCTAAGTCCCACAGTAATTTCTGATCACTTAAGAGGTAGATTAGCCTGGTGGTTTCATGCACATACCGCAGACCCAGATGGCCCAGGTTCAGATACTGACTCGGCCACTTTCTAGCTGTGACCTTCGGTAAGTAATTAAACCTATCAGTATTAGTAGTTCCATTTACAAAATAAGAATATTAATTGTATGAAACTCCTGGGGTTGTCACAGGGATCAAATAAGTTAAAAATGATAAAGCTAAGAGTAACTGGCACATTGTAAGCACTCAGTAAGTGTTGATTATTATGGTTATTATTCTATTGATTGCTGATCTAACTGTGCCTTCACCATGAAAGGGATAAAATATTCACTAGAACCAGAAAAATATCCCCTTGCATCAGGAAAGCTACAAATGAAACTTGGAGATGGCATGGAAGGTTTATAGTTTCCCAGCAATAACAGCTCCTACTCACTTCTTGATGAATGCTACACCCCAGAAGCCATCACGGCCAGGGGGAAAACCAGCTTCCCAGAAATCCCACCTGTGACGCAAGGTGCTGAGACCACCTTGAGACCTTAGACTACTCTAGGGTAGATTGATGGAGGGCCTCCTAACCGTAGCTGGGGGAATATGGCCACAAATGATGAACAAATGCAATAGTAAAGAATATATTGTTCTTTTTAAGACAGCCTGTTCAACAGCTGGTGTTGGCAAAACTGGACAGCTACATGTAAGAGAATGAAACTGGACCATTGTCTAACCCCATACACAAAAGTAAACTCAGAATGGATCAAAGACCTGAATGTAAGTCATGAAACCATAAAACTCTCAGAAGACAACATAGGCAAAAATCTCTTGAATATAAACAAGAGCAACTTTTCCCTGAACACCTCTCCTCAGGCAAGGGAAACAAAATAAAAAATGAACATGTGGAACTACATCAAACAAAAAAGCTTCTGTACAGCAAAGGACACCATCAGCTGAACCAAAAGGCACCCTACAATATGGGAGAATATATTTGTAAACAAATCATCCAATAAGGGGTTAACATCCAAAATATATAAAGAACTCATATGCTCCAACACCCAAAAAAAATAATAATAACCTGATCAAAAAATAGGCAGAGGACCTGAATCAACAATTCTCCAAAGAAGAAATTCAGATGGCCAACAGGCACATGAAAACATGCTCCACATCGCTTATCATCAGGGAAATGCAAATTAAAACCAAATGAGATATCACCTTGCACCAGTCAGAATGGCCACTAACCAAAAGATAAGAAACAAAAAATGCTGGCAAGGGTGTGGAGAAATAGGAACCCTCCTACACTGTTGGTGGGACTGCAAATTGGTGCAATCGCTGTGGAAAGCAGTGTGGAGGTTCTTCAAAAAACTAAAAATAGAAATAACATTCGACCCAGGAATTCCACTCCTAGGAATTTACCTGAAGAAAACAAAATCCCTAATTTAAAAAGATATTTGCAACCATGTGTTTATTGCTGCACTGTTTTGCAATAGCCGAGATATGGAAGCAACCTAAGTGTCCATCAGTACATGAATGGATGAAGGAGATGTGGTACATATACACAATAGAATATTATTCATCCATAAAAAGAAAAGAAATCCTGCCATTTGCAACAACATGGATGGATCTAGAGGTATTATGCTCAGTCAAATAAGTCAGGTGGAGAAAGACAAATACCGTATAATTTCACTTATTTGCAGAATGTAAAAACAAAGCAACGCAGAAGTAACAAAATAGCAATAGACTCATAGACACTGAGAGGTGACTAGGGGTTACCAAGGGGGAGGGGAGTGGGCAGGGGTGGGGGGAGGGTAACTGTTTGTTCTTTTTAAATTCAAGGATTGGTTTAATTAAGCTGTAGCATAGGTAATAAGTCTATGCTGCTCCTTTTCAGACTTGGCCAGTCCAATGAGATGCATTCAAATGACTTTTTTTTTCCTTATATTTTTGCCAACTTCTATTGTTTTATATTTGGAAAGGTAGTTGAAAATACTGAAAAAACATTAATTTGCCTCTTAAGTGACATCTCAGAATCTTAGAAAACCATCAAGGTGAAATAGAATTCATTAAATGAGAGGAAACAGGGTTATCCCTTATAATGGGATTGCTATCATTTTATCTATCTAGCACCTGCTTTCTGGTGAAAATGTCATTCCCTGCCCACCCACCCCATAAACAAACTCTGACCATGAGGTTTATGTAGCAGTAGCCACATTCTTACAGGTCCCAATCCCATATTTGGTCTGGATTGGGCCCCAGACTCAAACAGGGCCAACGATAATATCCCATGGGCCTGGCTTCCATTTATTTGTTCAGGGGAGGCCACCTCACTCCTCCCATTCCTGCCCCCAGTCACTTAGACACTTTCCAAGGACTGAGGCCATAGATGACTGATAAGTCCTCTCCTAGAGTAGGAGCTATAAGACATAAAACTTAGAGCTCCTGATAAGGATGGTTCCCCTCCACATGAAGAAAAGGAAAAAGAAAGAGAAGAAGCAGCAGTCTTCCATGAAAAAGAATGCAGGAGACACAGTAAAAAACAACCAAAAACTAGTGATGTCCTGGTCCTCCATTTAATCTCTCCTGTATCCCAGGTCTCTGGGATTTGGTTAGCCAACCTCCCTTACATCCCATGGGCTAATAAATTCTCCTTTCTGAGAAGCAACCAAGACGGACTTCTATGCCCCTAAATCCTGAGAAGAAGCATACTGACATCTTTAAAAACCCTAAGCAGGTGAACTTTGACACCTTCACCTTCATCTCAGTTGTTTTGTGAAGGGAAAGAAGAGACAGGCTTTGTGGCATCAGGAATAAAGCAGTAACCAGGAGGAGTGTCATGTCAGGCTTTGGGCTGCAGACCTTTCTGGATAGAGTCTGGGACAGGCCCTTGGGCCTTTTTAAATCAGCATTTCCCCATTTATAAAATAGAAGGATTGGCTGTCGCACACCTGAAAAGGTTCCTTCAAACCTGAAAATCGTCGATTTCAGTTTCACTTCTCTAACTCAATTGCATCTGACCTCTCAGGATTCACAGATACTTGTGTAATAGAAGTTGTTTTTCAAAACATCTTCCCCTTCTCCTTTTGTTAGCCTGGAAACTTGTGTTCCAATTTCAGCCATTGTCACACTCTCATCCTTTCTACAATTAAAGCCAACGCTTCTTGGAAACTGGCTAGAAGGCTACATACAGTTGGACGTCAGAGAAAGAGGATTAACAAGAGTGGTTCTTCCAGCTGCTGTGGCCATGAAGGTCGAGCTGTGCAGCTTCCCGGGTACAAGGCCTACCCTGACGAGGCAGGCACTGTGCCAGGACCAGCAGGAAGGTTTTCCAACTTCTTAATGCAAAATGTGAATCAGCATTCCTTTCCAAGAGGAATCCCTGGCAGATAAACTGGACTGTCCTTTACATTAAAAGCACAAAAAGGGACAGTCAGAAAAAAAATCCACCTTGTCATCAAATTCCAGAGGCCCATCGCTGGTGCATCTCTTGCTGATACGATTGCCAAGCAGAATTAGAAACCAGAAGTAGGAAGGCTCAACGAGCCCAAGCTAGCAGGGCTGCCTACGGAGCAAAAGAGGTGAAGCAAGCCCCTGAAGAGGCAGCCACAGCCGCTGCTGAGGCTCCTACAAAGGCAGCACCTAAGCAAAAGATCATGAAACCTGTGAAAGTTTCCACATTTTCCGAGTTGGTGGAAAACGCTAAGTTGACAGATGAGATTTTTGAACCAAGGTCTGACTATAGAGGGAAAAAAAACAACAACAACAAGAGTGGCTCATGGTGAGGTAAGACCAGTGAGGAAACAGCATGTGATGATCACTTCTCTGGAGAGGGGTTTAACCTTGGGAAGCATTTCGCCAATGGTGGCTGAACACACTGGCTCCTTTGAGAAAGGGTTGCAGAAATTAGCCTAGGGGTGCACTCGCTGAGAGAGCCTCAAGTAAAGGCACTTGGAATTTGTTCAGGCCAATCTGCGGGGAACAGATGTCACCAGAAGCTTGGGGCTGGGATGTGAGCCAAGGTCGGGGAAGAAGTCAGGAAAACCCTAGTGACAGATCTGCAGAGCCGGAGGCCATGTCTGTTATAAAAATGAAACGCTTGCTTCCAACATTCCCTGCCAGCTTTGCTGTATCTGAGAAGAGTTGGAAGGAAGATGAAAAGATGAAAAGCTCCTGCCAAGCAGAGAGCAGCCTTGCCCACAGTGTCTCAAACGGCCTGTTGAATCACTGCCGCTCACTTTCTCGAGCTCACCGATGACAGAAGGAAGTTCCTGATGAAGTCATCGCTCTGCTAACTGAATGAATGATTTCCAGTTACAGTGCTTGTAAACACACCACCTTAAAAGTGCTCAGATGTTAACTGAGGCAGCACTTTGGAGACACTGACTCCAGAGAACTCATCACAGGGCGCAGCACGTTGGGAGAAAACAGGGCTAACCCAGGGGAAGCAGCTGTTTTTGCCAGAACACTCTGACCCTCGTCAAGTTTTGCTGATTGGGAAAAGGAGAAAGGGAGAGGAGAGGATGGAGTTGTCTAACGCTAAGAAGGCAGGCACCAGAGGACAGAGAAAGCCACTCACGGCCTTGGACGGCAGCCTCCTCCACGTCCTGCCCCCGCTCCACACCCGACTAGCGCAGCATTCACCCTTCCCACCTTCGACCCCGCTCTCGGCACAAATCCCAAATTCTGAAGCAACCCTGAGTATGTTCGCCCAGTGACGAGCCTCATGCTGTGATCATACATATTGGAGAGACAGAGGGAAACAATTGCTTTTCTGAACGTGCTTTTCTTAAAGCCTTCCGACGGACACGCATCTTTAGGGGTGCCACGCTCACCTGCGGCCTCACGGGGTCCCCAGGGAGGAGGACGCACACAGGCCAGGCTCCGCGGCGCAGGCTGCATCCAGCTTCCTGCGGCCGTGGCTGCGGCCATCTGTGCCGGAGTCAGTCGGGGACCGAGCGCGCAGCGGCCCGGGGGCAGCGGCTGCCAAACTGCAGAGCAAGGAGCCCTTCGAGCGCCGGGAGGGGTGGGAAGGAGGAGCTAACTAATAGCCTGCAACCATGTCTTCTAAAAAGCACGTTAACCCAACAGGCTGCCATCCCTAATCCCTCCCATTCCTGCCTGAATGTACACTAATTGAAAATTAAGTTTCCAATTTGAAGCCATTTTCTAATTCTGTCTCATTCAGGAGCAGTTAGAGCCCCGGTGGTTTGCTGAATTCCCAATGTGCTTTTCATGAGCTCCCTCAGGAAGCCAACAGAAGGGCCTTGTCAGCGCATCACCGGCAGCAGCCGGCGGGAAGGTCCTTGTAGGAAGTCATCTGGGCAAGACCAAGGCCGGCTCCGCATTCGGCGGAAGCGGAACACACCTCCTTCCTTTCTGCAGCTCCTCCTTCCTCGGTGAAACCGTACTTGCAACCTGGCAATGGGATCCTCACCCATCCTGGGCCTGTCGCCAATGTGTTAGGAAAGTCTTGCCATGTTAGACCATAAACTCCTTGAAGCCAAGTTCTCTGATCTCCAAGGGTAATTGGCCTGGATTTCCAGGGAATGCACCTGCTTAAAGGGAGAGTAAATACTGAAAAACAAGTGAATTGGGGGCTCTCTATTGAAAATTGAAAAGCTCTAAAAATTGATTTTTTTTTTGCTTATAAATTTTAACAAAATTATTACAGAAAAAATAAACCATGTATTGATTCCTTTTGCATAATTTTTCCACTCAGTTGTATGATTGCACCATAGTGAGTTCTTGATTTCATATTTAATGTCCACAGCAACAGCAAGGAAAGTCATTTTTGAAAAATATTTAAAGTCTTCCTCAGTTTTCTTGAGGGATTCTCCTAAGCATTTGATGATCTAAAGAATCTCTCTTGAAGCAGCTCAGGCATCCTCGTCCTTTAACCATTTTTAAGGGTTCTTCCCAGTCCTGTTTTGCCAAACAGCATGTACACAATTCACACAGCCTTCCGACATCAATTCCATTGACTTCATGAAATCCTACACCTTTTCCAGTATTTTCAATTTCATTTTGCAACTGACTTACATTGAATTTGCATTGCAGTCATCAGGTGCTCAACCTTCATAAACCATCAAGAGCCTGACACCCACCCACAAAGACACTGGATGATACAAGGGGCCAGAGGCCAAGGCCGATCCAGGAGGATGTCTGACTGGAAACCGTTGATGTGGTGAGTTCCTGAGCAGATAGGTTCACTCGCAAAGCCTTTCTTATGCACTTTTAGAAGACCCCCATCATTTGTTAAGTGGTAGCAATTTGCCACAGGCTGCTACCAAGTGGTGAATTTAAAATAAACCAATTCTGATGAATGGCTGGTCCATAAGGAAAAAGGAGGCTTTTTTTCTTTAGGAAGGAAGCTTAGTTTGTTGGGGAGCTTAATTAATGAAGTCTTCCCAAGCCATCATTATAAATAAACTCTGATAAAAAGTAATGTGACCACTACATCCACTTCTTCTTATCTATGACGAGTAAGAATCGCATATGCCTTGATTTAAATGTAGGTCTGATAATACAGAATTTTATGATTAATTGGAACTTGAATGACATAAATGGATTTCCAGAAAAACTGAAATCCTGGGGACAGAAGGAAATGGGTGAATAATATGTATAAATTTGCCTGGGTCTTCAGGAATGGGGGTGGAGAGGGATGCTAGGGCAGAAACTCAAAGAAATATCAGATGGCAGGTGTGGGGAAGGTGGGGTTCCTATGGCCAGGATCCTCCCTGAACTTAAACCACCTGATGATGTAACTGGCCTGTTGCTAGGCTACCATTTCCACACCCATAGGCAATAAGCTATTATTGTGCTATATAGAGAGTTCAGCCCAGTGCTCTGGGCGGAGGCAGAGAGAGACACTAGTAATCAACCTACCACCGGGAGAGCAAGCCAGGTGATAAACCCTTTCACCCCAAAGAACATTCTGCTGTCAATTTCTTTGGTCGCATTGAATCCATAGTGAACTTGCCTGGGGCTGAAACCCATTGGCAAGACAGCAGGTGCAAGTAAAAAGATTTGAGGAAACATCAGTCCAGACTGGAGGGGACAGGAAATAAAAATTCAAGGAGTTAAGATATCAGTCCACCTTTCTAGGAAGGCACTAAGACACCAGCTATTAAAAGTGCAATTCCCAGAGAGAAAATCAGTGGTTTGTGGTCTGAGTGCTGTAGAGAACATAATTTCAACAAGGAACTTGAGAGTTACACCTGCTTTCTCTCCAGGTGATTGTGGGTCAATGTCTGACTCAACTGTTGCCTGACCATGAGTAAATGACCTCCTGCACCTTGTTAATAAAATGGGGATGCCACTCTCCATTTCAAAGAATTTTTGAGGGTTTAAACTAATATCAAATGATGTTATATATGCGGTATGCTGTATGGCACACATTAGTCACTCCCTAAGTGTTAGCTTTTATGATGATAGGGATGGGGTGAATGTGTACCCAGCCAACCGGGGGACAGGCAGGTGGAACTTTATTAGGCTGAGGCAGCAACAGGTATTAATCCCCGATCCTGTTACAAAGCAGACTTTGCTCTCTATACAAATGACTGAGAAGCAAGCACTCAGAAATGAGCTGTCAGAATAAAGCGATGAAGAGCTTGTAGCAATATAGAGAAGAGGTGACGTGAAAAGAAATACTCCAGGCTGGCACACACTCTCAGAGGTGGCTGGTAGCAATGAAGGAGGACCTTCCTCCAGGGGTGGACTGCGCCATCAACCAAGGAAGTCATCTACGTGTATGAGGAAAAATTTTGCCATTCTTGGCATTACAAGATTAATGGCAGGAAAATAATACATAATTACAGTACCAAATCATGGAAAAGGCAGGAAGATCTGGAGATTAATTCCTGGCTCCCTGAAAGTGATGACAGCATCAGTGTAATGCTTTCATCCAAGTCAGGTCCCCTAGAAGCAGAGCCTGAGTCAGGGATTCACAGGCACGTGTGACTTACTGAGGCCATGCTCTCAAAAAGAACCTGCAAGGGAGTGAAGCAGTCTGAGAGAGCTGAGCAAGGATGCCATCTCAGATAAAGTCTAGCCTTGGTCAGTAAACCAGGGAAGAGAAGTCAACATCCCAACAAAGGGGCTCCCACAGCCAAGGACAACTCTCCACAGAAGATCACTGGTATAGGGTGTTATTCGTGGATAGGAATGGATGCACCAGGTGGTGAAGGGATCTGAGAGAGATACTGCAGTTTCTACTACAACACTGATTTCTAGGTAGGTGCTTTAGGTGTTTTAATTCATGACAATCGTGTGAGAGTCCCCTGATGTACAGAGGAGAAAGTGAGGCCCACTGGGTCAAAGTGACTTGCCTTAAGCTGCCCAGTTTATGTGACAGAGTTAGGGTTTAAACTCTGGTTCTGGAAACCTCACAACTAGCCACTATTCTACCTTATAAGATACTGATACAGGTTGAATTGTATCCCTTCAAAAAGTCCCAACCCCCACCCCCATACCTCAGAACATGACCTTATTTGGGAATTGTTGCAGATGTAATTGGTTAAAATGAGATCATCCTAGAGTAGGGTGGGCCCTTAATCAAACATGACTGGTGTCCTTGTGTCCTCGTAAGAACAAGCACAGACACATGTGGGAAGGCTGCCAAGTGAAGATGGAGGACAATATTGGAATTATGCATCTCTAAGCCAAGGATAACCTGCAAAGCACCAGAAGCTAGGAAAAAGTGAAGAAGGACTGTCCTCTACAGGTTTCAGAAGGAACATGGCCCTGCTGATGCCTCGATTTCATACTTCTAGGCTCCAGAACTTGGAGAAAATAGATTTCCATTGTTTTAAGCCATCCCGTTTGTGGTTCTTCATTACTGGCCTAGGAAACTAATGCAGGTACTAAGAGAAGATACTAATTATTGGGGAAGAAACTGTCCTGGTATCATTGTTAATTTCAAATTCAAAGTAATGATTTTCTTAAAAGTATATTAAAATCATAGGCAAGTGTTCAAAATGACATATTCAAGGAGTTCATATGAGCCTCAGGGAGACCTTAGGCTGTAGTGTTTCAGCTCTCAGGCTCGGAGTTGAACTGGCTTGCGTTGTAATTCTAGATCAGTCCTTTACTTAACAGCTGTTTGGCCTTGGGCCAGTGCATCGATCTCTCTTCAGTTTCTTCATTTGTGAAATGGTGACAATAATAGTACACTTCCTGCAGACTTTCAAGGAGGATTATTTGAAATAATACATCCAACATTTAGCATATGACTTGGCACGTAATGAGCACTGAATGTTAGCCCCCTCCTCTGCAGGGGGTATGTCCCAAGACGCCCACCGAATGCCTGAAGCCAGGGATATTGCCAAAGCCTACACATACTGTTTTTTCCTATACATACACACTTATGATAAAGTTTATAAATCAGGCACAGTAAGAGATTAATGATGATAATAATAAAGTAGAACAATTATAACAATATGCTGCAATAAAAGTTAATGCAAATGTGGTTTCTTCTCTCTTAAAATATCTTACTGTACTTATGTGCTGTACTCACTGTTCTTTCTGTGATGATAAAATGCCTACAAGATGAGACGGAGTGAAAGTCGCAAGCACTGTGACTTGCTCTAGGCTGCTATTCCCTTGTGACACTAAGGGAAACCATGGATAGTGAAAGCACAGGGAAGGAGGGCTCCTGCACTGCTGTGCCTGGGCTCCCATCTCTCTTCTACTCTTGGATATTCCCACACCTCTGGACCTCCTTTCCTCAGCTACTAATGGGGTTGAGTAAAGTATTGTTGGGAAAGTAAAGCAACCAAATAGAACAATATACATAAAGGTCCTTTAAGAGTCACAACACTCTGTAAATGATGACAGCGTAGGTAATTATGCTCCCCGAATTAAAGAAAACTAATTACCAGCCACTAGGAGGAATCATTTCCTTCTGAGATCCCATGGGCCAGAACTTCTCAAATTTTAACGCATATACACGTCAGCTGTGCTGCTTATTAAAATGCAGATTCTGATTCAGCAGGTCTGGGATGAGGCCTGATGTTCTGCATTTCTAAGAAGCTCTCTGGTGATGCCCCGGCTGTGGGTCCAAAACTCACTGAGACATGTAGACATCTTGCCAAATACCATGAGATTTAACAGTCAGATGGGGTTTACCCCTGAACCGTCAGGACTGTGGCCTCTCTGGAATTTAAAGTGATAATGTGTCTTTGTTTCAGAAATAAAACGGGCCTTTTGTTATAAACTGTGTGTCTGTGCTTGCTATATTGGGGAGAAACACCATCAGAAAGGCTCTAGAGAAGTTCTGCTGGAGGTGAATGCCTATTTGTGCCCTGAGGGGTGCTTAATACTTCCCGAAGGAAGCTCCTCAGTCAGCATTGTTGCAACCCTTCCCGATGGCCCCTTCCCACTACACAGCCTGTACTAGGGCTAAAGAGTAAATGCTGGATAAAGGAAAATGACGGGCACTTATTGCCACCTACTGGAAGAGGAAAGAAAAGTAAGACTACAATGAGCTATTTCACTGATTTCTGCTCTTAAATCTGAGAAGGGCTAGCAACAAGGAGATTATAGAACTGCAAGAGACCTTGTGGACTGTAGGTTCAAACCTCTGATCATCGAGTTCAGCCACAGAATATAGACCATCTTGGCCTGGTGCCATCTCTCCTTATTCGCTGCCAGTTCCAAGAATAACAGCTGTAATTCAGTGAGGGCTTACCAGGTATACCCAGGACATTGTTTGTATTATCTCATTTAACCCTCACAACAAGTGTCAAGTTAAAGAGTATTATTATCACCTCTTTTGCAGAGAAGGAAACTGAGGCTCCGAGTCTGAGGAATTTGAAAGAATTTGTTTAATGTCACCAGGCAGCAGCCTGGATGTAAAGCTGGGTCTCTTTGCAGGCACAGACCCAACCAGTCATCCGCCTTCCCGGCTGCACGGCCGAGGGACAGTCACTGAAGCGGGAAGCCAGGCCGACGCTCCTGTCCTCATGCCTGCTCCCCATCATCACCAAAACCTGTCCTCAGCCTTAGTTTTCGGAAAGACTCCAAAGTTTAGCCTTCTGTGTACTGATCAGCAAGCTACAGAATCTCTGGTTCTTTCCCCATCCTAGAATGCATATTTCACTCTATTAGTTTCCTAGGGCGGCCATACAAAGTACCATAAACTGAGTGGCCTAAAACAACAGAAGCTTTTCCTGTCACTTCTGGAGGCCAGAATTCTGAAATCAAGACATCAGCAGGGCCGTGCTCCCTCTGAAGTTCCTAAGGGAGGGTCCCTCCTTGCTTTGTCCTAGCTTCTTACCAGTGTTGCCGGCAATCCCTGGCATTTCTTGGTGTTCCTTGTAGATAGATCACCCCAATGTCTGCCTCTCTTTTCACATGGCATTCTCCCTGGGTGTCTGTGTCTCCCATTCTTATAAGGAGAGTTGTCACACTAGATCTAAGGCCTACCTGCCTCCAGTATAGCCTCATCTTAATCAAATACATCTGCAACAACTAGATCCAAATTAGGTCACATTCTGCGGTTCTGGCAGGGACATGAATTCGGGGTGTTGAGAGGTGGAGGGATGCTACCCAATTCAGTATATCTGCCCTAGTGGTTTCCTGAGTAACCACTCAAGTCCAACTGCCCAGGTCCAAAGGCTGGCTCCAGCCGAAACACGCTGTATGATTTGGGACAAGCTACCTAACCTTGTCAAACCTCTGTTTCCTCACCTATAAATTGGGTATGATAATAACTATCTCCAACTAGTAGGGTTATTGTGAAGATTAAAAGTTAATACATATATGGCAACTCTCCGACCCCGGCAACATGTTGTAATCCCTTGAGCCCAGTTGCCCAGGGTTCAAGTCTTAGCTTTGCTGCTTACTGTCACTATAGTTGGGCAAGTTACATATTCCCTCTAGTCCACAGGGCCCTCGTTCGTCAAGTGAGGAAGGAAGATGATGATAATTGCCCTTATCCATGAGGTGTGCGATGTTTGTGAACATTTAAAGAGTTAGAGCTGATAAATGCCCAATAAATGTTACTGAAAATCATCTCCCTCAGCATTCTATTGAAGGATTAAATGATATAATCCATCTAAACCCTGGGTCTCAGTACAGGCTCAATAAATGATGGTGATTAATTTATACTAGATCCATAGGAAAGAGAGAGTGAAAGAGCTGGAGCCTTAGCTAGAGAGACCCCGTAAGCAGGAAAATGGAAAGTAGAGATTACGAGGTGACTCAGTTTACACCTGGTGGCCTAACTGAGCCGCTAGACTATTAATTCCCTCGGGTGACATCTCTGTTCCCTTCCCTCCCATGCAAGCCCAAGAGCCCTGCCATCTTCCGGCCTCCTGGCCTGCTGCCTGGGGCCTCTCTCCATCAGGGTCTACTGTGTAACAGTGATACGGTCTCTCTTCCTTGGGGTCCAGGCCATCAAGTCTAGTTTCCTTTCCACCTTAAGGATATGATTCCTAATCACTGAATAAAAAATAGAACACAACAAACTGGAGAGGTGACAAGTGTTCCTAAACTCACTCCATTATCCCAGACACAGCCCAGGAGCTGTTGTCTCAGACTCCCTCTCTCAGGTGATTCCTCTTATGATCTCCTCTTCTCCTTCTTTCCTGAACATGGTACCCCCCAAACCTCTGGCCACCTCACACCCCAAGCCTTTCCACATGCACAGGCCTCCTGGTGGTGTTTAGGAAGACTCGAATGAATAACTTGCAGTCATTCATCTCAAACACATTTAGCCAGCCCTTTCCAAGGGCATGCACTATGCCAGGCTCTGGGATACAGCAATGAACACAGCCTTGAATTGAGGGCTTTGCTGTCTCTTCGGGTGGCTGTGATATCTGCATGTTTACAGCCAAGGGAGCAAAAGCTGGGAGCAGCTGTGCTGGGGAGAAGTTGAGCTGAAGTTGCTCAGAGCCAGGAAACTGTGGAATCAGGATTTCAACCTGGATTTGACCCAAAGCCTGGGGTGCCTCCGAGCAGGGTAAGCCCCCTGCTTAAAAAAAAGGTCATACAGTATTTGTCTTTCACCGTTTTTAAATGAGAGGGAATAATAATGCTTATCTCATAAGGTCTTATGAGTTTGTTTCAACTGAGGTATAACTGACAAATAAAACTGTAAGATATTTAAGAATCCCACAGGATGATTTGTATATATGTATTTTGTGAAAGGATTCCCCATCAAGTTAATTAACACATCCATCACCCTACATATTTACTGTATTTTTCTTGTTTTTTGGTGAGAAAATTTTGAGTTTCAAATGAAACAAACTTTACGGACCCCTTAGCACAGTGGCTGGCAGACAGTAAGCACTTAACTGTCATCGTTACATGATGACTGGTAGAAGGGAGAGGTACAGGTCAAAGCTCTGAGTAGGACATCCTGGTGTAAACCCTGGCGTGGCCGAGTCAGCACTAGCTTGGTTACTGGTGCTTAAGGGCAACCATACATGCCTTAAAGCGTTGTGGTAAGGACTGAATGAGATGAGGTATGTAAAGCGCTTAGCATAGTAACTTCCTAGGCACATAATAACTTCTCAGTGACTATTACAAGCTATTCATACTGTTCATACAGGACACAGGAAAGAAGAGAGCAGGGCAACCAAGTTCCCCTGGCAAACAGGAGCCTCAGGAATGGAGGGCGAGTGCCACCTAGCGGGCCCCAGCTGAAAGCCGCGGGCAGCAAACTGCACAGCCAAAGGCATGGGGCTTCGTCTGCAATTTAATACTCTCCAGGAAGACCTTCTAGCCTGTCCCCACCACCTCCCCAAAGTCGTGGCCAGGTTCTAAGGACTGATACAGGATTAAAAGAGGCGGGGCAAAAGTAAAATAAAGAGGGAGTTCTAAAGCCTTCTTAGCCAACCCTGACGATCTTCTCAAAGCCCATAAACGGCGCTGTCAGGAAACATCTTGAAAGCCCTTGAAGCATCAGGGGTGAAGTTCACAAAGTTCAGAAGAATTAAGCTGCATCTCAGCTGCCGTTTGTTCCCCACCATGTCACAGTCTTGCACCTCCTTCCTGATGTTCAACTTTCTCATTCCTGCAAAGCAGCATTGTGCCTGGGAAAGAGCATCCCATAGATTTGAGTTCAAGCCCAAATTCTGCTCTGAACTAGCTCTGAACTTCAGGGAAATCATTTAATTTCACTAAATCTCAATTTCCTCATCTATCCAATGGACCAGTATTGCCCAGTGGGAGGGGGTCTGTTTCTGATGGGAGACAGACCTGGGTTTGTGTCCTGGGCACCACCTTGATTTGCCTACACTTCCAATTTTTCTTCTACCAGATGCCAACAAATAATTCCAACCTTGATGAGTCGTTAAGAAAGTTTCATGAGCTAAACTTTTAAACCACCAAACATACAGAAGGCACTAAACAAACCAAGCTTTCTGCATTTGTCATTCTGCAGAATTATAAGTTTTGAATGAAATGATGTCTGTGAAAGTTCCTAGCACACAGTAGAAGCTGTACATGGCAGACATTATGAGATGGCACCCAAGTCCCCCCAAAACCTTTAGCACAAAGTGGTGACAGCTGAGAACTCACAGCTGAGCCTCCCTACGCATTGTTCATGACTAAAGACGGCAGCCTTGCCCAAAGTCACACCCCTTAGCAGGGGTGGTCCACACCCACAACTGGTCAATTCGTGGATCTAAAGGCCCAAACTGCTTGTGTCATGTGGGTCAACTCTGCAGGGTCATTCCAGCTTCGGAGCTCCTGATAGGGTGGCTGAGGCCTTTGTTGCAGCTGAGTCACACCCCAACTTCTCCCTCTGCCCACTCCTGCTTCCCTCACTTCCCCACAGCTGTGGGTCTGGAGACCACTTGCCAATGAACTTGCTTCATGTAAATCTTGCTTCTTGAGGAATTAATTGCCTGCAACACTTAAATATTAGTTCTTCCACTCCCCAGGTGCCTGCCTTTCTTCCCCACCTGTAAACTGAGGATGTGGAACAAGTGTATTTGTCTCTTACTGTCTTCATTGGGCAAGACTAAAGATAACTGGGACAATAAAAATCCTAACACCTCAAACTCACTTTCCTCCCCCTTAAATTGACACTAATTATCACTGAGCTACATATTCCCAGAATTTTTTAGGCAAATAAATGAGATAGGGAAGTGGGAACACTTCAGGAAATAATATATTCTATTAAAATCTAAGGAATTCAGAAACTCTATTGAAATTGACTGACAGTGAGCGACTATAATTTCTATAGCCACAATTTACTGAATATTTAGTATGTGCCAGGCACTGTGATAAACAGTTTACATGGATTGTCATTCAGTCGGCACAAAAAAACATAAAAGTAAAAACTAGTGTCACCATTTTAGAACTGAGGAAACTTGGGCTTAGAGTATTAAATGAGTTGCCCAAGATCATGTGACTGTTAATTGGCTGGGAGGCAGGATTTGCTTCTAGGCAGCTTGGTTCCAGGATCGGCACCCACACCCACCAGATACCCTGCCAACTAGACCTGAAATAACAGGGCAGGGTTCTCTAGTTCTTTGAGATTAACCCTTCATTTTGCAATAATTCTGATTTTTGCAGACCATTATTTAGAGGTCTAGGAATTCTAGTGGAAATTCCAGGAAATCTGAGGCTTCTGGGCAGTCTGGGGACCGGGGGGTCAGAAGCCACTATTTTATGGGGACAGCTGAACCTTTCTGATGACATATCGAGACTAGCAGGCTAGGACGCTTCATTACACGACCTTCAGCTGCCTCTGAAGCAGCTTGAAGTCATCCTGCTCAGACTTCACGGAGCCTCGGGATCCCAGGGGAGGAGGAGAGAGTGCCCGGCACTCATCTGGAACCTAGGAGCCGGCACCTTCCACTCACAGTGAATGGAGCACTTCCACAGCCATTTCTTCTTGGTCCTACTGGAACCTTTCGACAGAAAAGCTAAAAACCCACGCTGCTGACTTTCTAATTTTCGTAGGACCAGGCGTGAGAAATGAGGACATCCCATGCCAGGGTCATCAGAAAGGAAGTCATAGCCGTGGAATGTCTCGGGAATGAGGACACCGGGAATAATGAGAATGGACCTGGCTGTTTCTGTCATTTACTGCAGCAGAACAAACCATCTCAAAATTTAGTGGCCTAAAACAGGGCCATAAACTACAGCCTGCAGGCCAGATTCAGCTTGCCACCTGTTTGTGAAAAAATAACGTTTTCTCACAAGACACCCACACCCATTTGTTTATGTATCAGCTAGGGCTGCCTTCACATTATAATGGCTGAGTTGAGTCACTGAAGCAGAAAGTATATTACCTTGTCTTGCTGGAGGGGTTCAGGCCTGGGCAAACTCACTCTGGATTCCATGAAACCGAATGATGACAACAGGACCTTGTGGGTAAAAGGGTTTATACCAAGTTTATTTTCACGGTGGCAGGTCAAGTGCTAGAATCACATCTGCCTCTAGCAAGGCTGCAATCTGTCTCTGTCTCTGCCTCCAGGCAGAGCACTGGGCAGAGCTCTTTACATAGCAACAAGACAATAATGGCTCATAGCCAACAGGTGTGTAAGCCTGCTGCCTACACAGTAAGCCAATTATATCATCAAGTAGATTAGGGTCAGGTGAGGATCCTGGCATAAGAACTTCCATTTTCCCTGCAAATCCCCAAAACCTAAAATATTGACAAGCCAACTCTTTCCAGGAAAAGTTTTCTGACCATGGGCCTACAACAATTTTTTAAATCTCAATATCCCATGGTTCAGCCATGCCATTTCTGCTGCAGGTTTCTCCTGGGCTCACTCAGGCAAGCTCATTCGGCTGTTAGGTGAGCCAAGTGGGCTCAGATGAGACAGCTGAGATGACTGAGCCTCTGTCTCCCTGTGGTCCTTGATCTTCTGGGAGGCTAGACCACGTCACCCCACATGGTGGTGGCACAAGCCCCAGCACACCAGCGCTTTTCAAGCCTTTGCTTGCCTCGTGCAAGTCACATGAGCAAGCTGAGGGTTAATGTGGAAGGTCATTATCCAAGGTCTGATACTGGGAGGAATGGTTCATTGGGGGGTACCAAGTTAACCATGCATCATATTGGCATTCAATTTTTTTGTTGTTGAATAAATACATGCAATAGGTCTGGCTGGAGTTTATTCACTCACTCATTCAACAAAGATTTAATGAGAGCCTACTGTGTGTCAGGCCTGATCTGAGTGATTGCATTTGCCCAACAGTTTGTCTGAAAGTGAGTTGGTGATATATTTTTCATAAAAGCTAAACTTGTGTTGATTCTCTTACAGTGAAGACATAGTGAGCTTTTGTGTTTTACATAGTATGTATGCATTTTAATGTATTCTATCAATATTCAGTTCAATGCAGAGGAAATCCTCCCCAAAAGGAACCTAAAATAATTATACATTTATTGTGTCTGGTTTATGAAATTAAAACACACTTATGCGAATGAAGTGGGAGTCTCTCCACTTGCTGGCATGGGATGTACTCTGGGTTGGTGTCGATTTTAGTCTTACTTTAGAGCTCAAACTCGTGATAGGTTAGTTTCCCTCACAGTAGTGCATCTCCAGTGGGGGGTCCTGAATTGAAGGGCCAGAGTTCTAGATCCTCATATGGCTCCAACAGTACCTCCCTTTGTGTCAATATAATGAAGTCAAAATCAATTTCTTATCAGATATTAGCACAGTTTGCCAAAATACTGTCTCTCTCTCTTTTAGGGCACAAGGAAATTCTGTGCATATCTGCACCTTATAAATAGGCATAGCCATAAAACTTACTCTGACCAATGAAACAGGAGGGGACGTGACCTGTCACTTCCAGGCAGAAGTATTGAATTGCCAGTGCTTCACTCCACCCTGCTCTTATCCCACTGCACTGATTTTGACCGCACAGGTAGAGAAAGAGCGCAACATTGAACCACCGTATGCAGGATGCCCTCAAAAATCACCCAAACCCACAAAAGACTTTGTACGGACAAGAAGTCAACCTTTCTTAAGCCACTGAGATTCTGGAGATGTCTATTACTGTGGCACGACTAAACCTACCCCGACAAAACCAGATTTCTTGGTAACAGGACTGCATCTATTTGGGGAAAGTACACCAGTGTGCTCTCAGTATGAGGAAGGAGCCTTCATAACATGCTTAAATAACAAAAGATAAGTTAAACATCTATGCCGGAGATGGGGAAAAAACTATTTTGCTCCAGAGGGAGATGAAGGAAATCTGTGTGCTAATGTAACCCCACCTGTCTCTCCAAGTCTTTTGCGAAGTGGACTTTAAACATTTAAGAATGCTTAGTAAAAATGGATTTGTTTTTAATCATTTATTGTTCATTTTTCTGTTTGCATTGCGGGTTTTGACGCTTTCGTTTTTTTAATTTTTGTTTGTTTTGGTGGGAGCTAAGTTTCAAGGTCCCTGTTGACACAGGGCGGACTAGAGACAGCTCCTGCCGCCTCACACAAAGACGGGAGGCAGGGAGGCCCATAAAGCAGAAATGCCCCTGGGCCTTCATAGGACTCACCAGCACCACAGCCACAAGAGCTGACACCTACAGAGTGTTCACCATGTACCAGGCAATGATCTAAACCCTTTACATTATGAGTACTTAAATCCTCATAACATTACCTTTAAATTCAGTACAATTGTTACCCTCATTTCACAGAAGAAGAAATGGAGGCATTGAGAAGTTAAATAAGTTGGCCTTGCAAATAACTCCTCCTTCTGAACCACTCGCCAAATGACTGGCTCCTTCTCATCCTTTAGGTCTTAATGCAAATGTTTTGTCCTCACTGACACTAACCCCACACATTATATCCACCTCCGTCATTCTCTGTCACAGAACCTGTCACAATCTATGGCATTCAAAATATTTTTAATTGATGCCTTGTCTTCCTCCCTTCATTTGATTGTTAGCTCTGTGACCATAGAGTTGAAGCTGCCTTGTCCACGGTTTTGTCCCCATCCCCATGCCCAGTGCAGCCAGGAAATGAATGGACGTGATAGGAAAAGTGGACTGGAGATAGCAATGGTTGGATCAATTAGAAGGGAACTCAGAATGCTTTCAGCTGCAAGTCACAAACTACCTGATTAAAATGACAGTTAAAAACAGGATGATTTTTTTTCTCTTCACACACCAAAAGATCTGGTGTGGACAATTCCAAGACTCATCTGCCGGCAGTCAGTTGGCTTCTTGTGATGCTCTTGGCCTCCCCTCCATGCACACAGTAGGACTTCCACAGCTCCACAGGCCTTTATCACTATTCAGTCACAGACCATTAAATGTCCTGGCGACCAAGAGTGGACTATATTTATGAAATATTTTGCACAAAGTCTTTTGCAGAAGGTGCCATACTTCATCAGACAAAATGAACTTTCTCTAACTTAGGGAAGAATTCTCAATTATTCCTGGAGTTTTACAAACTCCTTAGTTAATTAAGGAATTGAGAGAAAATTTCCAGAACTTTAAGCACTTTGAAAAACAAAGTGGCTCTTCAAATGTAAGATTTTTTCAAAAACATGAAGCACGTGGTGCCAGTTGTTAATAACTTAAACATGGGCCAAAATTCCTTAAAATAAAACAAGTTGATCACCCTCCAAGTGTTTTACATCCTTTGAGTCTTCACAATACATTCACGTAGGAACTACCCTGATCTGCAGATAGAAAAAGGAGCCCAAGGGCATAGATGGACTTGAGTGATTGGCTATAAAGTTTTGATAATAATAACTGCTGCCATTAACCTCTCTTGGTCGTACTTAACCTGGGCCTCTGTTGTTTCATCTGTATAGTGGGGACACCTAGGGACATGTCACAGAGAAGTACTCACGCGTGGTGGCTATTATTATATTATATTAGGCAGTCCCTAAGTGACAGGATCTGGGTGATGTGCTCTCATTTTACCCTCACAACAGCCATACACTGTGGCTGTATAATTCCCATTTTAAGATTCAGTGGTTCAGAGCAGTTTAGTACTTGCTAAAAGTCACAGGGGTAAAATCTGATTGGTCCACTTTGTCAGCTTTCCAATCTTGGGCTGTTAACAACTGGTGTCTCTCTCCCAATCACTCTTGTGTAGCTGGGACCATATTGGGTAACACCCGGGCCTACTGTGCTCCACGGTCAGCACACAGTGAGAGGGAGAGAGCTGCCCTCTGGTGGCCCATCTGGAGCTTGTTCCCAGGTAAACAATCTACCCTTTCCCATAGCCATTACCCTCTCTTGGTTAGTACATAGGAACCCAGACTGGGCTCCTGAGCTCTGTGACTCAGTGGGTCCTCAACCGATGTTTGCAGAACCAAGTGGTTACACCCTGTGATGACTAATATACCTGTCGATCTGCCTGGGCCAAGGGGTGCCCAGATATTTGTCAAATTTATTCTGGGTGTTTCTGCAACGGTGTTTTTGAATGACATTAATATTTTAATCAACAGAATAAAGCAGACTGCCCCCCATAAATGTAAGTGGGCCTAATCCAATCACTTGAAGGCCTGAATAGAACAAAACACCAGTCCTCAAGAGTAGGAACAACAAATGCTAGCGAGGTTGCAGAGAAAGGGGCACCCTCCTACACTGCTGGTGGGAATGTAAACTAGTTCAACCATTGGGGAAAGCAGTATGGAGGTTCCTCAAAAAACTCAAAATAGAAATACCATTTGACCCAGGAATCCCACTCCTAGGAATTTACCCTAAGAATGCAGCAGCCCAGTTTGAAAAAGACATATGCACCCCCATGTTTACCGCAGCACTATTTACAATAGCTAAGAAATGGAAGCAACCTAAGTGTCCATCAGTAGATGAATGGATAAAGAAGATGTGGTACATATACACAATGTAATATTATTCAGCCATAAGAAAGAAACAAATCCTACCATTTGTAACAAAATGGATGGAGCTAGAGGGTATTATGCTCCATGAAATAAGCCAGGAGGAGAAAGACAAGTACCAAATGATTTCACTCATCTGTGGAGTATAAGAACAAAGCAAAAACTGAAGGAACAGAACAGCAGCAGACTAACAGAACCCAAGAATGGACTAACAGTTACCAAAAGGAAAGGAACTGGGGAGGATGGGTGGAAACCAAGGGAAAAGGGGAATAAGGGGGATTATGATTAGCACACATCATGAGTGGGGGAGCACAGGGAAGGCAGTATAGCACAGAGAAGACAAGCAGTGGCTCTATGGCATCTTACTACGCTGTTGGACAGTGACTGTAATGGGGTATGTGGTGGGGACTTGATAATGGGGAGAATCTAGTAAACAGAATGTTGCTCATATGATTGTATATTAATGATACCAAAATAAAAAACCTAAAAAAAAAGACCAGTCCTCCCCCAAGTAAGAAAAACTCTCCAGCAGAGTGCTTTAAGACTGGAGCTGCACCATCAGCTCTCCTGGGTCTCTGCTGGCCCACACTGCAGATTTGAACTTGCCAGCCTCCATACTCACATGAGCCAGTTCCTTATAATAAATCTGTTTTTCTGCATAAATGCATATTCTATTGGTTCTATATCTCTGAAGAGCCCTAATAAAAGCCCATTGCAGCTTTAGGGAAGGGGGTTATCATTGGTTGCCGTCTTCTCAACACTGAGACAGAGAGAACAGGAACCGCTGCCTTTAATTTGCAGGAAGGCAAAATACTTTTACAAACCATCACCTTAGATTCTTGTAAGTCAGGGAGAGGAAATCATGGGTCAAAATACCTCTAAAAACCGAAATTAACCAAAGGGAGAAATAAAGTTGAAAACCCATTTATTGCTTACAAACTGCAGTCCAGGGCCGTCTCTCTCCTCTGGTCCTGAAGAAGTAAACGAGCAAGCCAGCCCCTCCCTTTAAACTCTCAGGTTCAGACACCCTCAGTTGCCCAGGTAATTACCCACTGACATGGAGATTAAATTCTCTGCACCCCTGAGTATAGGCAAATGCACTAAAGCCAGGCGAGATACTCTGGAAATGTTACAATTTTACCCACAACTCTCTTACCCATCAAATGAGTAGCACAGACAGAACCAGGCAATGTGAATCCCAAGCATCTGGTGAGGGGTTGAACGGTGATCTACAAAAGTATATATTCACTTCCTAATTCACAGGAGCTCTGAAAGTAACGTTATTTGGAAAAGGGGGTCTTTGTAGATATAACTACATTCAGGATCTCAAAATGAGATGATCCTGGATTCTCTGGGTGGGGCCTAAATCCCATGATGTATCGTTTTCAGAGACAGGAGAGATTTGATAGACAGTAGAAAGCCATGACGATTGTTTTATTTATTTATTTATTTATTTATTTTTATGATTTATTTTGGTATCATTAATCTACAATTACATGTGCAGTATTTTGGTTACTAAACTACCCCCTTCATCAGGCCCCACCACCAACCCTATTACAGTCACTGTACATCAGCATAGAATCACTACTTGTCTTCTCTGAGTTCTACAGCCCTCTATGCGCCCCCCCCCCAACATTACATCTGCTAATAGTAATGCCCCTTTTTCCCCCTTGTCCCTCACTTCCCACCCAGCCTCCTCAGTTCCTTTCCCTTTGGTAACTATTAGTCCCTTCTTGGGTTCTGTAAGCTGGCTGCTGTTTTGTTCCTTCAGTATTTTTTTTATTTGTTCTCATACTCCACATATGAGTGACATCATTTCATATTTGTCTATTTTGGCATGGCTTATTTCACTAAGCATAATATGCTCTAGCTCCATCCATGTTGCTGCAAAAGGTAGGATTTCTTTTGTTCTTATGGCTGAATAATATTCCGTTGTGTATATGTACCACCTCTTCTTTATCCATTCATCTACTGATGGACACTTAGGTTGCTTCCATTTCTTGGCTATTGTAAATAGTGCTGCGATAAACATAGGGGTGCATATGTCTTTTCAAACTGGGCTGCTGCATTCTTAGGGTAAATTCCTAGGAGTGGAATTCCTGGGTCAAATGGTATTTCTATTTTGAGTTTTTTGAGGAACCTCTATACTGCTTTCCACAATGGGTGAACTAATTTTCAGTCCTACCAGCAGTGTAGGAGGGTTCCCTTTTCTCCATATCCTCGCAAACATTTGTTGTTTGTGTTTTGGATGTTGGCCATCCTCACTGGTGTGAGGTCATATCTCATTGGGGTTTTAATTTGCATTTCTCTGATGATTAGGGATGTGGAGCATCCTTTCATGTGCCTGATGGCCATCTGAATTTCTTCTTCGGACAAGTGTCTATTCATGTCCTTTGCCCATTTCTTAATTGGATTATTTGCTTTCTGTTTGTTGATGCGCATGAGCTCTTTCTATATTTTGGATGTCAACCGTTGATCGGATATGTCATTTATGAATATATTCTCCCATACTGTAGGACATCTTTTTGTTCTACTGATGGTGTCCTTTGCTGTACAGAAGCTTTTCAGCTTGATATAGTCCCACTTGTTCATTTTTGCTTTTGTTTCCCTTGCCTGGGGAGATATGTTCATGAAGAAGTCACTCATGTTTTTATCCAAGAGATTTTTGCCTATGTTTTTTTCTAAGAGCTTTATGGTTTCATGACTTACATTCAGGTCTTTGATCCATTTTGAGTTTACTTTTGTGTCCTTCATTAGGTTTATTCCTAGGTATTTTATTCTTTTTGATGCAATTGTGAATGGAACTGTTTTTCTGATTTCTCTTTCGGTTAGTTCATCGTTAGTGTATAGGAAAGCAACAGATTTCTGTGTGTTAATTTTGTTTCCTGAAACTTTGCTGAATTCAGATATTAGTTCTAGTAGTTTTGGAGTGGAGACTTTAGGGTTTTTTTTAATATAATTTATTTTATCATTAATTTACAATTACATGTGCAATATTATGATTATTAAACTACCCCTTCATCAGGTCCCCCCCACCAACCCATTACAGTCACTGTCCATCAGTGTAGTGAGATGCTATAGAATCACTACTTGTCTTCTCTGACATGTACTGCCCTCCCCGTGCCCCCCCAACATTACATCTGCTAATCGTAATGCCCCTTTTTCCCTCTTATCCCTCCCTTCCCGCCCATTTTCCCCAGTCCCTTTCCCTTTGGTAACTATTAGTCCGTTCTTGGGTTCTGTGAGTCTGCTGCTGTTTTGTTCCTTCAGTATTTTTTCTTTGTTCTTATACTCCACATATGAGTGAAATCATTTGATACTTGTCTTTTTCGGCTTGGCTTATTTCACTGAGCATAATACCCTCTAGCTCCATCCATGTTGTTGCAAATGGTAGGATTTCTTTTCTTCTTATGGCTGAATAATATTCCTTTGTGTATATGTACCACATCTTCTTTATCCATTCATCTACTGATGGACACATAGGTTGCTTCCATTTCTTGGCTATTGTAAATAGTGCTGCAATAAACATAGGGATGCATCTGTCCTTTTCAAATTGGGCTGCTGAATTCTTAGGGTAAATTCCTAGGAGTGGAATTCCTGGGTCAAATGGTATTTCTATTTTGAGTTTTTTGAGGAACCTCCATACTGCTTTCCACAATGGTTGAACTAATTTGCAGTCCCACCAGCAGTGTAGGAGGGTTCCCTTTTCTCCACATCCTCGCCAACATTTGTTGTTGTTTGTGTTTTGGATGTTGGCCATCCTCACTGGTGTGAGGTGATATCTCATTGTGGTTTTAATCTGCATTCCTCTGATGATTAGCGATGTGGAGCATCTTTTCATGTGCCTGTTGGCCATCTGAATTCTTCTTTGGAGAAGTGTCTATTCATGTCCTCTGCCCATTTCTTAATTGGATTATTTGCTTTCTGTTTGTTAAGGTGCATGAGTTCTTTATATATTTTGGATGTCAACCCTTTATCAGATACTTTTTTATGAATATATTCTCCCATACTGTAGGATGTCTTTTTGTTCTACTGATGGTGTCCTTTGCTGTACAGAAGCTTTTCAGCTTGATATAGTCCCACTTGTTCATTTTTGCTTTTGTTTCCCTTGCCCGGGAAGATATGTTCATGAAGTCGCTCATGTTTATGTCCAAGAGATTTTTGCCTATGTTTTTCTCTAAGAGTTTTATGGTTTCATGACTTACATTCAGGTCTTTGATCCACCTTGAGTTTACCTTTGTGTATGGGGCTAGACAGTAGTCCAGCTTCATTCTCTTACATGTAGTTGTCCAGTTTTCCCACACCAGCTGCTGAAGAGGCTGTCATCTCCCCATTGTATATCCAAGGCACTTTTATCAAATATTAATTGACTGTACATGTTTGGGTTAATGTTTGGATTTTCTATTCTGTTCCACTGGTCGGTGGCTCTGTTTTTGTGCCAATACCAAATTGTCTTGATTACTGTGGCTTTGTAGTAGAGCTTGAAGTCAGGAGCGTAATTCCCCCTGTTTTATTCCTCCTTCTCAGGATTGCTTTGGCTATTCGGGGTCTTTTGTGGTTCCATATGAATTTTAGAATTATTTGTTCCAGTTCATTGAAGAAAGCTGTTGGTAGTCTGATAGGGATTGCATTGAATCTGTAGATTGCTTTAGGTAGTATAGCCATTTTGACAATATTTATTCTTCCTAGCCAAGAGCATGGGGCGCATTTCCATTTGTTAGTGTCCTCTTTAATTTCTCTTAGGAGTGTCTTGTAGTTTTCAGAGTACAGGTATTTCACTTCCTTCGTTAGGTTTATTCTAGGTATTTTATTCTTTTTGATGCAATTGTGAATGGAATTGTTTTTCTGATTTCTCTTTCTGTTAGTTCATCATTAGTGTATAGGAAAGCAACAGATTTCTGTGTGTTAACTTTGTATCCTGCAACTTTGCTGAATTCAGATATTAGTTCTATCAGTTTTGGAATGGAGTCTTTAGGGTTTTTTATGTACAGTATCATGTCATCTGCAAATAGTGACAATTTGACTTCTTCTTTACCAATATGGATGCATTGTATGTCTTTGTTTTGTCTGATTGCTGTGGCTAGGACCTCCAGTACTATGTTGAATAACAGTGGAGAAAGTGGGCATCCCTGTCTTGTACCTGATCTTAGATGAAAAGCTTTCAGCGTCTCGCCGTTAAGTATGATGTTAGCTGTGTGTTTCTCATATATAGCCTTTATGATGTTGAGGTACTTGCCGTCTATACCCATTTTGTTGAGAGTTTTAATCAGGAATGGATGCTGAATTTTGTCAAATACTTTTTCAGCATCTATGGAGATGATCATGTGGTTTTTGTTCTTCTTTTTGTTGATGTGGTGGATGATGTTGATGGATTTTCTAATGTTGTACCATCCTTGCATCCCTTGGGTGAATCCCACTTGATCATGGTGTATGATCCTCTTGATGTATTTTTGAATTCGGTTTGCTAATATTTTGTTGAGTATTTTTGCATCTACGTTCATCAGGGATATTGGTCTGTAATTTTCTTTTTTAGTGAGGTCTTTGCCCGGTTTTGGTATTAGAGTGATGCTGGCTTCATAGAATGAGTTTGGAAGTATTCCCTCCTCTTCTATTTTTTGAAAACTTTAAGGAGAATCGGTGTTATTTCTTCTCTATATGTCTGGTAGAATTCAGAGGTGAATCCATCAGGCCCAGGGGATTTGTTCTTGGGTAGTTTTTTGATTACCAATTTGATTTCGTCACTGGTGATTGGTCTGTTTAGTTTTTCTGTTTCTTGCTTGGTCAGTCTTGGAAGGTGGTATTTTTCTAAGAAGTTGTCCATTTCTTCTTTGTTTTCCAGCTTGTTAGCATATAGATTCTCATAATATTCTCTTATGATTCTTTGTATTTCTGTGGGGTCCGTCGTGATTTTCCTTTCTCATTTCTGATTGTGTTTATGTGTGTAGATTCTCTTTTTCTCTTAATGAGTCTGGCTAGGGGTTTATCTATTTTGTTTATTTTTTCAAAGAACCAGCTCTTGGTTTCATTGATTTTTTTCTATTGTTTATTCTTCTCAATTTTATTTATTTCTTCTCTGATCTTTATTATGTCCCTCCTTCTGGTGACTTTGGGCCTCATTTGTTCTCCTTTTTCCAATTTCAGTAATTGTGTCTTTAGACTATTCATTTGGGAATGTTCTTCCTTCTTTAAATAGGCCTGGATTGCAATATACTTTCCTCTTAGAACTGCCTTTGCTGCGTCCCACAGAAGTTGTGGCTTTGTGTTGTTGTTGTCATTGGTCTCCATATATTCTTTGATTTCTGTTTTGATTTGGTCGTTAACCCATTGATTAATTAGGAGAGTGTTGTTAAGTCTCCTTGTATTTGTGAGCCTTTTTGATTTCTTTCTAAAATTTATTTCTAGTTTTATACCTTGGTGATCTGAGAAGTTGCTTGGTAGGATTTCAATATTTTTGAAATTACTGAGGTTCTTTTGTGGCCTAGTATGTGGTCTATTCTGGAAAATGTTCCATGTGCACTTGAGAAGAATGTGTATCCTGTTGCTTTTGGG